>JALPQI010009326.1:0-48296 GCA_025490895.1 Thaumatotibia leucotreta
CACTGTACTCATATCACTAACATAAGACTACATCTAGGTTTTCGTATGAATGTTTCCCCTTCGAAAGCCTGCCAGCGACCAAGTGATTGAGTGCTCTCTTTTTAGAACAACGTTGCAGAAACGCGGATCCGTAACGCGAGTGGACCACTAACATACAGACAATTATAAGTAAAAATACATTTACAAGCCCTATTTTATTATCAACCGTTAAAGTTCGCGAGACTCTTTTTGAAAGATATTATCTTTTTTAATGTGACGGTTTAATAAGAAAAATGTGTGTTGAAAACGTATTTTGGGAGTGTTTTACAAGTAACTTTGTTATGAAGTGCCGGAGGGTAATTTAGAAAATAGCTTTTTAAACAAACAATACTCTTCTTTCATTGTTATTTTCCTTAATGTTATTTCATTGCTTTAATGGATACTTCGCATTGTTTTTGGGTTATATTTGGGAGATCACACTAAAAATTCAATATCGTATTGTAAGCTACAAGAAAGATCACCCATATGAAATATCACCAAACAGAGACTGTATTGTCAGCCATTCTTCTGTGGATTAAAATTGGTATTTGCCGTTTCGAATGTAAGTAATATTATATTTCCTTGCACAAAATTAACACACAGTATTGTACAATTTAATTGAAATCATATTTCTTTATAACGAAATGCCTTATTTTGTTATCTATGAAAATGATGTTAAAGCACAAAGTGCAATTTCGAAGTAAATCAATTTCGATGGTTAGCGGCGGGAGGCCTGCGGTGCGCTCGGTAATTAGCCGCCCTACGCCACTCATTATCAACCGGTGACCTTTGCGCCAACTTTGCGGAGGACATTCATGGACATTACCCAACTAGTAGCAACTAGGTCATACGTGAGACGTGAGTGCCCATTGCGATTAATCCACATTGGGATATACGAGTATACCTAACAGAACCCTCGTGTAAAAAGAGTGAAGGTCTGTTCTGTACCCAACAGTTGACGATAAAGGTATATATCGTAACTAAACATTTATTTTAGTTGCCGAGGATCTACGTGCTCCTATCGTTTATAAGTTTTTAAATCAGGAACGAGCTATGCCTACTATATAAATTAAAGCCATTATTAATTATACGTACCTATTCATTGCATTATTCATTATTATGATGTCTACTTTATAAACCCTCATTGGAGCTACGATGTCTGTCTGCTGTAGGTACCAAATAAATAAAATAAATCACTTTTAGGTTGCTTTGATCATAAAAAAATAAGGCTCTTAGCATGCTGTTTAATACATGATTAAAAATATATCAATAAAACGTTCTAAGCGAGATTTGTAAGAATTCGTTATTGGTAATTTATAAGCTCATAAAGCACTAAGTTTCGAAGCATGTTTAAAGTAATTATCGATCTGTCTTATTATCTAACAAGTTGAGCTGTTTACTATTACTCTCTGGCTTAAATGATAAAGGTAGTGCAACAAGATAGTTACAAGATACTTATAACATCGTTAACTTCTTTAAGGCAAACTGCCATGAAAATGTCTTATGTTATCGAAGGTTCATCTAAAAGGGAAAATCTGTTTGACCCTTTTGCAAGGGGGTAAATTGCGTATTTGTACCAAATAGCAAGGTCTGTCCGTATAAAAGTCCAGCGTCCCAGCGGGTAATGAATGGATCGTTTTATTTCTAACTTCCCCCACAATTTGCTACACATCGATACGCTGCGGCTGCCTCATTAGACGTGTTGGCTTTGTGTCCACCCGTATTCCTCGGACGTGCGTTTGACGTGTCAAAATGATACGTATCGAAAACGATTGGGTTGGGTTGGGTAAGTTATTTCGCAGATGCCAGATTTCTCTTGTAGAACTGACAATGCGCAACTTATAGATCATTTTAAACATTGCTCATGGCATCTTTAGACTTGAGTCATTGATATTTTAAAGCCAAAGGGTCTTAATCGCGTAAACTTACGTTTAATTATATCCTGACTGAAATCTCGTCCGCGTGGAATCCCGTGATTTACAAATGTAAGCGTGGTGAAACATCCATTAAAAAGCCATTGGATGTTGTGAGTGTTGTGTGTGGCCAGTGAAAACCCTAGCCTAGAAGTGAATAATCAAGATCAAGAGCGGGTAGTTCGAAAAAACCGCGCAGCTCGAAGGTGTTGATACATTCTCTCGCCAGTCTGCCTGCGACCACGGGTGTAACGTCAGAATATAATTAAACGTAAGTTTACGCGATTAAGACCCGTTTGTCTTTAAAATACGAGTGATAATCGTGAAAGTTTAAATCAATATATTGAGTCATTGACCAAAATGTAAATAATTGAATGTCGTATTATAGCGCATAATTATTTGCCGTCACATTTTCAGGGCGTCTTTTTTTGAACATACCAAGGCAAAAGATTATTTACTTCCACCATCCTGAATACTAGGACATTTTACTTATCAGATTATATTAAACGGTAATTTTATTCGCAACGGGTTATGTGATAGAATTAATTTAGGTAGCTATGATATATGTAATGACGGATGACTATAGAAAATTTTATCCAATGGTTAACACCCGAATCCGTAACAAACGCCCATCCACTTATCACCAAGTCCACCAATTTATCATAGCGGCTCTCGATCCAAACGGACAGCGCAAAATACGTATTTTTTGTAACGCAGGTATCATTCCAAATACTTACCAAACACAGGCGCAGATTCAAATAAAACTGTAGACCTACTCGTACATAGGTACAAGTAATGAGTTCCGAACAGTGCGCAACAAGTTGTTACCACTAGGCTTATGATGACACCGCGTCTAATCGTTTGTCGGCGTTGCGGTCACGTTCTAACAAGTATGCAAGTGCGAAAGTGACGCGTAGCACGATAAATAAATAAAACGGGACTACCATCATAAGCCACCAGAGATAGTACAACCTACCTTACCTAGGAAATAATACCTATACATAGGTATGTAATACGTCAGAAGTTTCTCAATAACCAATCTGTGTGTGTGAATATGTGTCTATTTAATTTTTTGAAGTTTACTGTCACCTTACTATTCAGCCATGATTTCAGTTATAAGACCGCCGCTGTGGAACATAGACCTCTCCGTTGTACTTCTATATGTAGGTATACACCTTTTGGAAGCGACCTGCATCCAGGGTCTCTATTACAATTACCGAAAAAAATAAATTTGATTTCCCGCTCTACATTATATTAGGAAATTCAATTAATTAAAAAAAATACATTATGTAGGTATATAATGTCTAATTTTTAGAGCAGGAGCTCTACAGTCTACATGTATATGTACATATTAATAAAATATAAAAACATAGGTGGTACGAGAGTTAGTGATATGATTGAAAAGGTTACATAGTTTCCATAAGCTTCTGCTTTACAGTTATCTACCACTATGTTTCAAATACTATGCGCTTGACCCATGGACTCGGTCACCTGGCTTTGCGCCACCAATAGGAATACGGTGGAAGATCAGTCAATTTCAATCGACAACTTCACTGGTTTTTATGCTGGCGAAAATACCGACTACGCTCGACTGATGTATGGGAATCATTTATACATGTCTGCGCGAGGAAATAAGGTCTGTTATGTTGTTACGGTTGCCAATTTTATCTGATTAGATAACCTGCGAGTTGTCTTTGAACAAGTTAAACTGTTGTGTATTGAGTACTACCATAATGGAAAATACGAGTATATTGTGCTTGGAAGTTGGCAGTGATAGAAATATAACTTATGTACCTACGTTGTAGCTAACACAGCTTCGCGTTTGGTTTCAGATGGTAAACATCTAAGCAACTGTGGTAGACTATGAACTCTAACTCATTTGCTATAAATCTAGCAGCACTTCGAAGAGAAAGACAAAAACTATTGTTAACTCTGTGGAATTTATAGCAATTTGCAAGCTGCAGCATATTCCCGAAAAAAATGGAAATTATCGTGAGAAAATCATGCAAGTTTTTACAGAGATATCTCCTTAAGACAAGGTTTTATTACGCTACGGTCTTAACAATTGACGACCGCTTCATTGAGCGTTTTAGTTATCGACGCGGCGCTTATATCGACTGATCAAGTGCCATAGAAATTGATCTAAGACTTGGCTATACATGTCGAAAGAACAACGCTAAGAACAATTCATATTATACATTGTCAATTTTGTTAACTCCCCTAAGGGGCATTATTATAGGCATTCAGCATCAAAAAAGTATACCGGCATTCAATTGGCTTATTTTTTAACCGGCATTC
Organism: Thaumatotibia leucotreta; assembly: GCA_025490895.1. Classification (NCBI taxonomy): domain Eukaryota; kingdom Metazoa; phylum Arthropoda; class Insecta; order Lepidoptera; family Tortricidae; genus Thaumatotibia; species Thaumatotibia leucotreta. The sequence goes on from JALPQI010009326.1 coordinate 4,230, forward strand.
AATTAATTTCCTTCCGAACAGAGTCTCGTATAGGTATTGCCTGTGAATTTTAAAGTTTAAAATGAAATAAAATGCCTGTTTTCTTAACTTTTGAAGGGCGTGTAAATAATTTTCCTTCTCATGAATGACGGTATTTAAATTCAATTACTTTCATAAATACCTACCTACACTACGCTGTTTTCGTATTTCACGGTGCGACTTTCCTCAAGTTAAGGTTTTTGATGCAATTTTTTTTTTATATTTTCCAATTACGACTGCCATGGGGAATAACAATTTAACAATACTTGTCAAGGAAATTTAATAACATGAAAATAAATCTCTTCAAAAATTGCGTGAGGCCGGTTTCCTACAGTGCTCATTATATTCGCGTGTGTTTCGTTAACCTACTTTGTAAGTGTACTCCAATCAAAGAGATGTAATATCATGCATTTTACTCTACTCCTTGATCCCAGCTCCGGTTTGTTCCTGGAGCAAAGACTGTCCATCGCGATTCAGCGCGAAAACGCTGCGAGCGTGATGGGTACCTTTGCTTCGGGAACCAATCGGGGCGGTTTGGATTGGTAGCTCCTTTTAAGGGTTTTTTAGGTAATTTTTTTTTTCCTAGCCTATACTGGTGTCCCACTGCTGGGCAAAGGCCTCTCCCCTGGATCCCCATGTCTCCCGATTTTGTGCTTCCTCCGGCCGGTTGTCTAGGAACGAGTCCATATCGTCCCGCCATCTCCGTCTGGGCCTGCCACGTCCGCGTCGCTGTACCGGCACCCACTTTGTGGCTATGCTAGCCCACCTATCAGGATGCATGCGGTAGACGTGGCCAGCCCAGTCCCACTTGAGCCTAGCGGTTTTTTTGCCGACGTCAACAACTCGCGTTTTGGAGCGCAGTGTGGTGTTCCGGATGCGGTCAGTCCTTTTAACACCTAGAATGCCACGCTCCATAGCGCGCTGGCAAATCGGTAAGCGACCAAACCTGGGCACCATAGGTTAGGACAGGCAGCATACACATATCCACAAGTTTTTGCTTGAGTGACAGTGGAAGGTTGCCCTTCATCAGCTCTTTCATGGACCAGTAGCTCTTCCAGGCGTTATTAACACGGCGTTCGACTTCTTTGTCATGCCTGTTGCTGAAAGAGACTATCTGGCCCAAGTAAATATACTCGTTGACATAGTGTATTATCTGCCCGTCTACCTCAACCCTATGTTACGTACCGCTAGTCATTACTTGGGTTTTCGCTCGATTCATCTGAAGTCCAACCTGAAGACTTGCGTTGCTCAGCTCTTGGAGCATTTCTTGTAGTTCTGTAGCAGAGGAGGCAAAGAGGACAATATCGTCGGCAAATCGAAGATTTGACAGCCTTCTATCACCAACGAATATCCCTCTTGCCTCCCAAGAAACCGTCAGGCTCTTGAACACTTCTTCCAGGGTACTGGTAAATAATTTTGGAGACAGCGGGTCACCCTGTTTGACCCCTCGCTGTATAGGGAAAGAAGGACCGGAATGTTGAAGTTTAACGTCTGCTGTGCTGTTGCTATAAATATTCAGGTTAAATTTTATTTAAGTTAATTTTTTAATATTACTTTTGCTAATTTATTTTTTAAGATTCTGGCTGGCTCTGTCAGCCTCCGTAGCCTAGTTGGTAGTGACCCTGCCTACGAAGCTGGAGGTTCCGGGTTCGAATCCCGGCGAGGGCATTATTTGTGTATTTATTTATCACAGATATTTGTTCCTTGGTCATGGCTGTCTATGTATTTAAGTATCTATTATGTATCTATCTATTATATATATCGTCGCTTGGTACCCACATCACAAGCCTTAATTGAGCTTACCGTGGGACTAGGTCGATTTGTGTCAGATGTGTCAAGATATTTATTTATTATTTATTTATTAAGATTTAGTTTGTAGTTTATATTATTCCTAAGTAGTGATTGTTTTTTAAATTGTAAGTTTTTTTATTAATGTAAATGTATAATAAAGATATTTATTATTTACTTTTATTTGACATGATTTTATTATACTTAGTTAGGTAGGTACTAAGCGAATGCGACAGCATTTATGTTTTTATTTTATTCACCAACAGTGAATATTACACAGTTACTATTGCAGTGATTATTACACAGTTAATATTTAGTGCATATTTGGCAGATATAGGTACATAAAAAGAGCTACATAATCTAGTTTTATGGAGGTAATTGTCACTGTCATAGACCAAGAGTTGGCCGCGAGTGCTAAGAGCGTTTACGTTACTGACAGGAGGGCTACCATGACCTCTTAAATGTGACTCAGTTTAGGTTCGGCTTGTCAGTTTTTGACAGTTATTCCATGGAACTGACACATCGCGATTCAGTTTAGGTCCTAAACTGAATCGCATTAGTAGATCGTTGTAGGTCCCCTGTTTCTTTCTCTCATTCTTACCATTTCGCGAATTCGAGCTGGATAGAAAGTACCACCGTGCCTAAGTCATGGTAAGCGTAAAGGGTATAGAGCATTTCTGGAATAAGATGAAAAATAATCTACTATTTCATACTCATCCCATTTGCTCTAAGGCAACTTATACTTCCATATTTTATGGGCAGTCGAATTACTGCTGGGTCAACTACCCTGTTGATTGGGGTAGGGCTACGTTTAATTTATTTTGGGCTGCCAAGAGCCGGCCAATATAAAAAAAAACTTCGGGAGGCTTTCGGCCTGTGAAATGATTTAGCGATTTGTTTATGTTACCGGAGATGAATGTCTGGCTTCTGAGACCTAGAAGTTTCCCAATTTTCCTACTTGGAGTTACGTAGCTAATAATACTTACGTTTGATAGAGTACCTACTAGTTTGTACAAGGAGGTATAAATGTAGTAACTAGATAGTATTAGGTATTATTTGTGCGTATTAGTTTATACAGGATGGGTCAGTGATAACGGCAATAGATAAATTGTAACTTTCAATTTCAATAAATGTTTGTGTTTTTGAAACAAATGCATATTGTAATGCAATTCCGATCTTGAATTGAAAATTTTTGGTACAATTGCGTGTTTGTTCGCAAATGTTCTTCAATTCTTTTTTTTCTAATGATGGTCTTGAACTACACTTTTCTTTCTACGCTTTACATACAACATAAGCCCCCTGATTGGCTTATGATGGTTCGATGTTTATTGTGACATGTGTCACTAGACATCGGTTATCCGCTAAACCCCTTATTCATAAACGTTTTCTAACTTAGCAAGCTGATTGGCATTGTTTGTATCTTTCTGTCTTATCAATATGTCTATAAGACATTATTCTGTTATTTATTAACACAACCTCGAATACCCTTAAAATTTGTGTTCGAGGAGAAAAAGACAAAATTTCGAACAGCCATTTTAAGCTTCACATGTTTTATTAATTACACGCTAAATAAATAGCTCCTGTAAACCTTTGAATGATTAATCATTGTATGTACCTAATTATGTACAGATATCTATACTATGTATTTATTTCGAGAATCTGGGAAAAGGCTCTAAAGATTTTGATGACAATTGCTACGTAAAGCATATATATTTCAAGGACAAGTAATCAATCTAGCTTAGTCTTATCTCCAGGATAACGAGACTTTCGAGATACCCCATCCAGCGAAGCTTGGTTATTTAGTGTTCTTTTAGTACCTAATAGCGGTAACAATCTATTTAAACCTACGTTGCATTTGTACATATACCGATAGGGTGATAATTATTTACCCGACGTACTTATGTCCTTAACGACCTAATATATCGCAGATTACAAATCTCCGGCCATAATTTAATTCAAAGGTCATTACCAGATTTCTAGAAAATAAAATAAATTTTATTATGCTAAGTTACTAAACTGAATCACGATATGTAAATTAAGGGTAAGCTCTGAGTATAAGTAATAGTTGCGGTCATGGCAATTAGTCTAATAACCCTACTCTAGCTTGCGTAGACAAAATTACTTGAAATATGCTTACAGTGGTTGTTTAAGTGTAATCTTGCCCTTATGTTCGCAAATCCGGCCCTGAAATTGTCTCATAATTTACTTAAGGCACATCATTTAAGTACAGAATGTGTCATTGTACTCATTGTACGAGAGGACTTTACTTAGTTTAATCCTGAATAATATATTCATTATGACATTACGCTTCTTCATATAATTTGAAAACTTGGTACTTAGATTTCTGAGCGGCCATGGTGGAAATTAGGCAAACATATATATTTTGTTAATACTGCATTATGCAACAACTGTAAATTATAAACTGTAAATTCGTGTAACGCCGAAAATAAACCTATTAGTATGTCGAGAAGAAGAACATTGGGTACATTATGATTTGATAGACGACATAAGTATCTTATGTATTTAAGGTAATTTGGGGTAAAGTGGAAAGGTTCTCAGAATGGGAAAAAGACAAAAAGTCGTCCTTCTGGCACAGCGTCTGCTGGTAGCATTTTGTCTTACCCCATTCAAAAAACCGTCATCTTACCCCAACTTACTTTACCTCTGTGGTTAGTATTACGACTATTCGGCAAAAATCTACAGCAAGTACCTAGTGCTGACACAAAAAGTTTTTGAATTTCCGTTGCAGTCAGTTCAGGCTTTATTTTGAACAATACGGAATTTAAAGCATTGTATCTATGCAAATTTTAAAACATACATAGGTAGCCACGTCGAGAAATTTCATTGTTCCAAGCATACATGTTTGCATTTTCGTGTAAATATTTATTCCATTTAAGAGATTATAAATAGGTTTAACGTAACGCACGGGGTATAAATAATGAGAACGGTCATGACATTTTTATCGCCGCAAATGGGGCCTTCAAGGAACGCCATGGGGGTGCGGTTAACAGTGAAAAACTATACGTACAAGATTTATTAAATAATTCGGCCAAGAGCGAAGCGGTTTCGCGCACCAAAAAAGTTTATCTATTAAAATAGTTATTGGGTTTGCAACGGAAATATATTATATTGTTTTTGCCTCCACTTGCTAATATTGAAACCCAAGTATGAGAAAAGTGAAAACTTGAGCTTTGAGAGGGTGGGTCTCAAGGTACGAAAAAATCTTTAACAACAGTAGTATATCTATTTACTGTCTCTAAAAGTGGCCTTTTACTTTGGCCAACCGGTATAATGTGCCATTTACGCTCGGAAATCTAAACCGTAAGTGTAGGTAATAGGTAATCTGGATTGTATCTACTTTTATCTCCATTGTAGGCTATTACCTAAACTTAAAAATCAAAGCGAAAACAAAAATACTCATACATGCGCCAAGCAGTCAATAAAAACTCAGTAAGGAAAATAATCCAACTTAAATATTACTTTTCTTTCCTTCTTGGGCACAACTCTGTATTAGTAAGTCAATTTCAATTCTTGCGTACCAGGTAAACGTGTTATCGCAGCTAATACGGCGAAGCTCGCGATGTCTTGGGGATATAAAGGGGAGGACCGTAAATCTCCTGTTGACTATTTGAAAATTTAAGGCTCCCAAACCAGACGCAGTACCCGTCAAGTGGCAAGATTAACAAGGTGAAGGTATTTGCCTACCGCCAGGTTGACAGTTGAAATGTTCTCCAACGTCATTATTAATAGGTGGGCACTTAGTGAAATTAATTTGATCTTTGAATATTAAATCGACGTTCGTCTCTTGGGTTGAAACCTGTGGCATGAATCATTAAATGTACTGCCGTGTCCTTTCATATTCATAAGTACGGGGATATTTACTTAAATGTGATAAGTACCTACTCGTGCATATCGTTTGCACATTTGAAAGCAATATTATTTATTAAAGGATAGGTGGTTACGTACCTATACCATAATATTTAAGGAGGTAGGGAGATAAACGTTTCGCTAAAATATAAAGCAGTGGAACTGTACAAGTTCATATATTCCATATTTTTAACACAGAGGAAATTATTTTCACATAGGCATCTTATCTTGTTTTGTCACATAAATTCTTATATTTATTAATTATGTATGTTGCTTATAATTGTGACTGGCTTATGCAAAGGGCCTATTATTTTTCATGGCAAGAAAAATTGGTTCTTATTGGGCATACATATATAGAATAGTATTATTGCGTTTGTTAATGATAAAAAAATTCTGAAACGGTGTAATGTAGTTTACATCGCGATCTTCTTGTGTATTTATTCATTGCCGCATCGCAAAAATATTTGCCACCATCGAATTAAGTATAAAAAAGAAATGTCAGCATCTAAAATGTATAAATTGCAACGGTTAAACAAGCATTCCCGAGAGACTCGCCGCGCGAGAACCTCTATCACTGGCCCCGAGAGAAATCTTGGCATTTCCAGGTAAATAAATAATTATTTCTACTACTTCATTTGCAATTACGAGTTAAAATACACAAGTTCACGTGTAGGTGTGAGAGCTGCTGGGAAAATGTTTGTTGTTAGAATTTTCTGAAATTATTTACCTATTTAGTATTTTTGATTCCAGTGAATACACCTACCTACCTACACATTTACTGTCTAGAACTGTATCATTTATATCTATCTGCCTATTTAAATACGAGTCTAGGTTGTCGTTGACGTAGATACAAAATCTATTACATGTAGTTGTAGGTATATTGAAATATCATTTCCGTGCAATCCTGAACATTAATTTTATAGAAAATGCATCAAACGCGTATCTACTTACGCAAACTGAGCAGAGATGCAATTAAAATTCACTAGCTACTTTGCGCGGGCAAATGCATGCCAAAAGGGAATTGCATAGCGAGATATGCACTCCGCGTCGCGCCGCTCGGCGAGACGGACGCCTGAGTTTAATTTATAATTGCCTTTTCTTTAAGCGCCGCCAACGCCGGCTAAAGCCTAGTTAACTTTAGACAATGAAAAACATCAGAAATAAACCTGGCTATTTATTCTTTTAAGCAGAGTTGTTTCAAGCTCACATTTTGTTCACACAGTATATTATTCAATTCAATGTTCAGTCGAGGTTCAGTCTGGGAACTTGGGGGACTTTTTGAATTTCACTTACCTACTGATTTTTTGTCACCGAAGCTAGTGATTCTGCAGGTCGTATTCTTCAAGCTTAGGGATGATTAAGATGATAATCCTTACCCCCATTTTTGATCCTTTCCGCCCACTAGTGCCATCTTCTACTCCTAATTAGCAAGCACCTTTTCATCACTGTACCTCACTGAAGATGGTTAAAATACACCGGTGAAATTCAAAAATCGCTCTCCAGGTAGCTTAATGATATAGTTCGTGTCATAAAGTTCACTTAATATTGTAACTTAACATAGCTTGTCAGAATTGTCTCGGTTTGTAAATTGATGTGAAAAAAAGACAATATATTATAATGATCCAATGTCATCCATTTTGTTTGTCGATATATTTTATTTGTATGTAGACTTTATAGTTTCTGAAATTTTGAATTAATATCGCAGCATTAACTTGGATCTTGAGCTAAAGCTGGATCAGAAGTGCACGAACAATACAGCCCCTCGCGGACTTACAGTATTGTACTCTATTTGTTAAATCCGCAGATAGACTTCGGATAGTCTGTTACCATAATACAATCCCTAGCTTAGGTTCCTACCTTGCGGAAAATGAGGCGCCTAACTCATAATATACCTACAACGCTTTTGTAAAATAATAGTATACGTTAAAGTACTCAAATGGTTCCAAATTTAAGTATTTGAAATGACAGCTGCAAAACGATTGATTGGCCATAAGATAGTGCAAAATTACCCAAGATCATTAATGAATTCATCCAAAAAATTGTTAAATAGATGAATTAGTAATACGCAGTATTCGAGCAGATATCCGAAATTACAAAACTAAATTATAGTTGAAATAGCCCCAACAAAAAATAAGTACATTTAAACAGCTATCTAAGGATTCCTCCTTAGCTTTGGTTGACAAATGTTGAATGATAAGTTTAAAATACCAATCTGGAGTAGCCGCCGTGACAAAGTTTTAGATATAGTCACAGAATATTAACGGACTCGTAATTCCAACCCCGTTCAAAAACAAGGCTATCCAACTGAAAACGCATCTAACACCACTTTAATAAAACAATTTGAGTTGTTACTTGTTCCACAAAAATATGTAAACTGAAAGAGTTACTACTGAAGGACTAAAACGACCTCAACATATTATTTGATTAGACCCTGATTGCCTACTTGAGGCAGGGGCTAATTGCGTTTCACAAACCGTACCCTTTGGAAGGCACGAGCCATCCATTTATTTGCAATGGATATTGAGGATGAGGCGGATTCTTTAGTGCTTAATTAATTTTTATACGTGTTTATAAGGGAATCACCTCGGTATTTATAATATATATATATATATATATATATATACATATTATACACATGGAAGTATTTCTTAGGACGGTAATACGGCAGTTTTATGATGGTATGTTAGAGGAAGTCAGGATACGTTTCGTTACCTGTTTTTTTTTAATGTCAGTTTGACTTAGCTGCGTTTAGACTAAAATAACTGTTAGACTTAGTAAATAATATTTTATGAAACAGTTTATAAAAAAATTAACCTGTGCCTTATTAGTGATGAGCCTTAATTTCCCGGTAGCTTTTCCAATAAACTATGTTTTTTTTTAAATAGTAACTTTCCCCATTGTAATCAAACATATGCCGTTCCCGGTAATATCCCCCACTGGGAATTTACCAGGAACGGCATATCTTTTACAACTTGCAACAAAATGGCTTTGATTGTGCTGGATTCCCAAGGTGTCTTTTCGGATTTCCGTTAATTGTAGTCAAATTGACAACAACCTTTCGACAGCCAAGAGGCGAAACGATATGTCGCGACATTGACGCCAGGAAATCGTGATTTTTAAGAGAAATCGTACTTTACGGCGTTCGGCGTAAGTTCCTACTGCATTGGCGTATCCAGTGCTGTCAATGGCGTCGTAGTCACGATTTTCCGTTGTCGCCTTTGGTTGACTGTAGCGGTCAAAGGGTCAACATAAACAAGTGTTCACTCACCGAGGGCACGGATGGTTCCGACTCGTGGTAGGTGGAGAACGTCCGGATCGTCCCCGCCATGCCGCCGTCGCTTCCCTACATGCCGCGCACCATACATATCACCATACACTGCGTTCTTTGTACTTCACATTTAGCACTTCATGTTTCATCGTTTTACAATGTTGTGTAGATGCCAAATTTAAATAAACTGCAAACCCTATTTGGTTAGGCGTTTGATATGAATCGCATGCTAATTAAAAACGTACTGGAAAATTATACACGTTATTGACTGACATACGTAAATATGTTTTGAACCTTAATTCTTTTGCTCATAATAAAGGAGTGGTGCCATTCAATAAAGTCTTTGTTTCAATCAATGTGTATTTTGCCTCCCGCGTAGTAGGTATAACAACAAACAATAACACACATAAAACTTTAAGCTGAAAGCATTATTATTGGAAAATAGTAATTCATTTTACTAATGTGCTTAATTGTATACATCTAATGCGTTGAAAATATATTCTTACTGTTTTTTATACTTCTTTTAAACATTTTACTGTAACATGTACCTAAGGGTTGAGAAAGAAATTGAATAAAAGTTTGTAAGACGTTCTCCCAGCTAATTGGGTGGTATCGCGGGTAAGGGCGGTACTGTACTCGATTTAAAAGGTCGTATGTGTATATTGGTTGGACTAAAATTACTCCCTTCTATATTGACATAGGGCTTTGGCAATCTCAGCCAACAAAACCACTCGAACTTATCATGTTCGCTGCTTGAAATCACCTGTAGGTACGAGCCTTAATTGAGTCTACGTATGTGTGTGTCAGCCTAACATATATTGATGCAGAAAGTCTTCACCAACCCCGAATAAAATATATTTATTTTGTTAGATAAAATGTTACATGTCCTCCTAGTTTAGGATATCAGACGGATAATTATGTTTATCCGGATATTGCGAAACAGACCACAAAACAATAAAACATAATAAATAGTTCGCATGGAAATCAGTAGGTATATTATAGATACGATATAGAGTGTGAAACTCGAAGTTATTAAGAAACCTAAACAAAAAATTGAGTATACAAAAATATATTGTTTTTCAGTAACAACATACCTATTGGGAATACTTTAATTTACTAATTTATAAATTATTTAAGGAGTCTACAAACTAAAGCTACAAATTAAAAGTACGTTGCACTATTAGATGTAGGCTGCACTATTTGTCATAGCGATAGCGAATGCGTTCCCGAACTCCTACGTAAGAATCCTTTTCTTATATTAAAACTGAAAACCGGCCTAGTGTGACTTCTATTCGCGTGCAAAGGGTTCCGCACGTTCACAAATATTGTTATTTTGTATGATATTTTAAAATATTATAGTTTTCTTTTTGGATTTACTGAAAATTATACATAAGGAACTATTTACTGTAATTTTTGCAAAATATTAAGCCCAGTAGTTTCTGGAAGGCATGGTTATTTATCGCTTTTTTTATAATTAATAGGTATCATTTGTGTTACAATAATAAAAGAAAAATATTTAAAATCCTCACACTAAGATACCTACTGTTTTCTAAACTTTTTCTTATTGACCCCCGAAAGTAGCCCTTTCAAGGTGGATTTATACCAAACGAGCGAATGCTCTTTCTATCCCCCACACTACGAAATCAACGAATTTCGATGAACTACGTTTTGTGTAGCGAACGAATTTCGTAGAATGGGGATAGAATGAGCATTCGCTCGTTTGGTGTAAATACATCTTTTTTTTATTCATTTATTTACGGTCCACGTCTATCGTTGGGTCACTAATTTACATATGTGTGCCAAATTTCAACTCAATGGTTCAATAGTTTTGGAGCAAATCGGCTGTAATTGAGAGACAGATAGACAGACACGCGAGTGATCCTATAAGGGTTCAGTTTTCGTTTTGAGGTACGGAACCCTAAAAACTAGTGATCAAAGTATAAAGTATGTAACGTACACAGCGTGTAAGTCTAATACGGGCGAAGCTCTTAACGGGTGTTAGTTTACGACATAATAAGTACATTCAAATAACTTTTACTTAAAATTAAAACAACAAAATTTTTCATACAAAATAATTCGGCGCGCAATGTAGAGCAACATACGCGACTTAAACACTCGTTGACAGCTAATCTCAAAAGCAGATGACATAACTGCCATATCAACAATGACAAATGTTCGTACCTACATTGCTGCTCCGTTAATCTTAAAAAAATTCTGTGGGGTCATAATGAAGAGTAACTTTAAAAAACCTTGTAATCCATGATTACACTAATGAATCGCATGCCTGGTTCAATTGATCGCCCTTATTAGACTTACACACTGTATATGTTCCGGGCTTACTGAAACAATAAAGCTGGAGAATAAAATGTGGTAAATTGAAAAAGACGCAGCATGAGGAGGAGTGCACCTTCTGTGTAACTTCCTAATGTAGATACTTACTTAGGTGACGTGAGAACGTGTGGCGAGCCCCTATTAAAACCGCGCGGAGATGGGGACAATTAAATTGATTCTGTAACTTCAAAGGCACGTAACCTCGGCAAGTTACGATGAAATTGATTCAACAAGGAAAAATGTTTTTTCCTAAGCACTGTCTATGTATAAGGACATATAATTATGTATTTGAAAAAATTGTGATAGCAATTTCCTATTTGTTGAACAATTTATCTAGTTTCTATACATGAACAATTGGATTTACTCTTATCATATAATTATAAGTATTTATCTGAATTTGAGTTTCAAACTAAGTAATTTAATGTTACTATATAAACGATGAAGTAATTATGTAGTTCGTTATTCAAATACTTTATTGATTGACAATTTTATCCTAATTTTAGAATTATAAGCCCTCCAAAATATGATTATGGAAAAGAAAGAAAAAATTCAAGTAATCACTATGTAATAATTAATTGCAAATTCGAAAATGGCCGCCATGACCTTTCCGGCAGCTACACGGGGTACAATTTACAGCTTATAATGTCCTTTCTGTATTGGGAAGTAGTTGAAACATCTATGTTTCGTCCACAGTCATAAGTAAATGGATAAAAATCGGTCGAATTTTATTAAAACATTGAAATTTTAGTTGAATCAAGTTCAATCGCGAGCAATTTTTAAATAAATTTTAAAATTTTACCCACTATTCTATAAAATAAAAAAATCAAGGTAGGTACATAACCTAAACAAAAAATTAGAACAATTAACATAAAGTGTCTTAAGAAACTGAATTCATAGGATTTCTATCTACATAAAAACTTGGAAATTTCAAGAAATTATTAACGCAAGATATATACATAATAAAACAAAGCTTGAAAAAATGGCATAATTTTCCGACTTATTAAATGACAACGGTTAAATTGAATTGGGCTTCTTTGAACAAGGAAATTTACTTTTGTCTAAAGGAATGTTTAAGCCCAAGACTTAGGAACGTACTTTAAAGAACCTATCTACTTAGCAAGATACGCTAAAGGAAAGTTAAGGGATAGTTGTAAAAGATTACTTAGGCTTTTACGGACAACCCGTGTCCGTATAAAAGTTATATTTTTATTATGTCGGTATGTGAGTAAGATTTATAGCTTTGCGAGAAAAGTTTCTGACATTCTAAGCCCCTTTTAGATACTCGAGCTTAGCGCTATGCCGTGGTGATCGACAGGTACCTGCCCGCTAAGGAATCCGACTCCTCATTTTTAGATATTGTTTTTTTAGACGAATTATTCATCTCATAAGAATGCCGTGCTTCTGAAACTTTCTTTTGAAATTCTCGGCATATTTATTCCTCGCAGAAATTACTCGTGGATGACAACATCCCAAAGGGTTTCAAGCGGAGGGCCTTGATTATAATTATACGGGAAAAGAGAATGAACCAACGCAAAAATCGTTACGCAATAAATGAACGATTAAGTTGATGGCGTCGAAAAAGTTGAATTGAACAGAAAGGTCGTTCTTCTAATTTTGATTGAATTTTAAATGAAATGTGCAAAACTTTAAGACGGTGTTTGACTAATGACAAACAGTGACGTACATATATTTTTTTCAAAATAGCAATATCCTATCCAGCAACCATATTTATAAAATTTTGTTATGTTTTATTTTTATGACGATTAAAATTCCAGTTATGTCCAACATACAGATATTACTTTTTTTATTTAGAGCCAGTTTATTCTTTAATGCAATGGTTGGACAACTATATTCATTCTCGTAAAGGTGCATTCAGACCAAACGAGCATTCGCTGTTCTATCCCCCACTCTACGAAATCAACGAATCACGTTTTGTGTAACGATCGAATTTCGTAGAGTAGGGGGTTAGAATAGCGAATGCTCGTTTGGTCTGAATGCACCTTAAGGCTCATCGTACAGTTTTCTTTAAATCTAAATTTTCACCATGTTGTGAAGTGAACTATGTTGAATTCTGTAAAAGTTCGTATCTTCGCAGAAAATTTTAAGCCATTGAAATGCTACTTTATTAATTTTACAAAAGCATTGTAATGCACATCGGATCTTACGAGGTTAAATGCAAAAATTTCAAATTAGTATTTCAAAACCAGAGTTGGGCAAAAAGTAATATGATTACTCCTTCAGATTACTTTTGTATGTGTACTTTGTAATATTTATTACAAAGTACACATACAAATGTAATTTATAGAAGTAATCATATTACTTTTTGTCCAACTCTGTTCAAAACAAAATCAGTATTCTCTCCATCCCCTTAGCAAAAGCTCTTTAATAACTTGACTCGTCATGAAATTACAATTTCGTATACACTTCAACTTAATTTTAGTTCAGATAGTTCGCATTGTTAGTTAAGTTAACAGATTCGACCTATGAGTACATAATATCTATGGTAACTACATAAGTCTACAAGTGTCTCTTACTTATTGAACTTAATTTGTTACAGCAGTGGTTAAGCTTAGTAGTGATATTATTTATCAATTATTGTATAGGCTGGGAATGAGTATACCGAGAGATTTTACCCATGTATTTTTGAAATCAAAAGATGTAATTGTACATTGTGTATTAAGGGCGGTAAATAAGAATTTGTGGCGCGGGCTTTACTTCACACGAGTTCATGATTCTTGTACCTCCCGTGGCACACACAATGTTTTTTATCACACCTGTGAGGCAAAAAAGTAAATAAAACAATATATTTTCCCAAAACTACTCTAAAATGGTCTATATCATTTCTCAAAATCAGAGATGACTTAAATTTATCATTTTTATAACAGAAACCTCGACGGGCGCCGCGCTAGTGCGACGTAATGTTGTATGAAAATCCTTGATTGCCTTAGGGCGTAATGCCGCATCTACGGCGCGCATCGCCGCAGCGCATTGGCGCACCTGCCGACCAGGATGCTTAGCCAAGTTGCCAATCGCTAGCGCTTGGTAGCGTATCGTAGTTTTCCCTCTCTGTCACTCTTGCACATTAGCGCGACAAAGACAGTTAGCTGCCTTTCGTTTACGATTGACAATTAAGCGTTAGCGATTGGCAACTTGGCTAAGCATCCTGGGGGGTTACCATGACGTAGTAATGCGATTCAGTTTAGGTCGAGAGAAAGGGACAAGGCCATATGAGTTGTATATCTCTGTCCCTTTCCCTGAACCTAAACAGTATCGCGTTAGTACGTCATGGTAACCACCCAGGTGTGATGAAAAAAATATTATGTGACTTTAGTCAGGAAAGTTTATCAGCATATTCATATTTACCCAGTAGAGTTAGTATCCTGTAATGAGATTAGTAATGTAGAGATATTACTAATTAAGAGCAATATAAATTGTAGTGGGTATTGTAAGTACCTACCTGTACTATGTAATAACATTTATCTTACTCGTAGCGGCGTTTGAAATCATAAGTCCTATAAAATCCTTTTGACCTCCGAGTTTCTGGTACTTTAAATATGTACATTCGTTATTCAACAACGTTTTGCTTTCAAAAAACGTTTGAATTCATATAACACAGCTAACACGTTATTAATTGGTCGTTTTTTCATCCATGTTTTGCTGATATTCGTAGCCGAAATAAAAATATTTGCTGACTGAAGCCCTTAGTAAGCAGGGCGAATAAAAACGTCGATGGCTGTAGCTTCGCCTGTAATCCTGTAATTCCACGTTATTGAACAAACAGCCTAATTAATGACGCCGTTCAGATTTTAACTTGCTTGCGAAACGGGCTCAATGCGAAATTTATGTGGTGCGATGGCTTAAAATATGTCCTTTTATAGCGTTTAACCACCAGTGCCATACCGCGTTAATTGACAGACCCCAAGGGAAGGTTTTAGTTACGATGAAAAATTTGCTTGTATGCCTGTCTGTCAGTCTGATATTTATTTGAAACAACATTAATCTAAAATTTAAGAAAAAACAGTGTTTGGTTGGGTTCTACAAATATTTCGGACAGTTTTATTGAGATGTTGTCAAAGATCTTACGGGAGTATATATTTTACTACTTACAAGAAAATTCAAAAATTTTACAATTATTATTTTACATCTGGCAATATTTTGTTAGGTATATTAGGTGTTCCATGTACTCGTAGGTACATAAGCGTTATTTTACTCAAGTATTGTTACTTATGCGTCAAAGCCAAAGTAGGTAAAAGAACAGGTACTATTAAAAACAAAGACTTCGTCGATTTGTTAACCTCCTCCTTTTTTGAAGTCGATTAAAAATAAAATATTTAATACATTAATGATATTTGTTAAAATCATGATCATGTTGGCGACTGTTATAATTTCAAGGCTTCTAGGTAGGTATAGTGTGTTTTCATCGCCCTATTGCAAATAAGTAATACCTGCGCAGCTACGAGCACAACTTGAAATAATTGTTGCGAATTATGTATTTTTAACACTTTTGTAGTAGTTAATGTGAAATAAACATACGTAAGTAAGGTACAGTACGTGTCATGTCTGTGTACTAGGTACATTACCTAGTTATATTACAAAATACTTTCCAACTTTCGACAAATTAATACTAAAAAATAAATAACATGGGACAATTTTACTCGTACATGAGTCGACTTAATTTCCACATTAAGCTCACTATGGTAAAATAAACATATAACGCCAAAAATGCCTACATATGTATACATTATGTGTATTTGTTTGGCATGTGCGCCCGTAACGAGCGGGCACGGTCGCCTGATATTTAGTCTTAATGAAGATGATCCATTAAATCATTATGGATCATTAAGGCTTGACCGCGGTTATATTGCTCAACGAACCGTTCTTGTTAACCGGTAAAAGGATATTGTTACCCATTTTTCGATGTATTATGTAATTTAATTTTCCTTTCTCTCTTCCCTATCTTCTCGTTTTTTCCCTTGTGTAAAAAGATTATTAATCACGTAGTTCAAGCGTGTCAGGTAAATAAAGAAAAATATTTATTGCACATTGAAACAACTAGCAAAAAGTTATCAATTACTTTATAATTAGTGCTATCAGTTATTTCATAAACACATGTCTTGTAGAATAATATAGATGATATATTTTTGATCAAATTATTATTTTTACTGGTAATTGGAAAATATGAATACAGCATAATGGCAATTGGCAACTCTTCGGGCCCGGCGGCGTCTTGTATCAGAAACTAGATAGATTAGCTAGACTAGCTGTATTGATTGCACGTAAAGGCATGGTAATAATATATTCACCAATAAACATTCTTAGCATGGATACATTAAAAAAACGAGTACCTACATATTCCTATTAAAAACGAAATAGGCCTCTTTATGTAACCGTAGATATTTGTATACTTACACCAAAAATCTCATAAAGGCTAATAATAAAAAAAACTTTTTTTTTTAATTATATTGAATAGATGATGTGGGCAAGAAAGTTTTAGATGATATCAAAATAGATGTAGCGACCAGGGGCCTATTACATAATAAATTCCAATTAATATTACAATCGAAATTATCTTTTCTATCTCTCTTACTGGAAAGAGACTTCCGCTTGTATTATTAGTTGTAATTTGTTACGCAATAGGCCACAGGTTTTCATAACGTAGGTGGTACTGTTAATGGTTGTTTACCACACGGACCGAACGTGTAAGTAACATAAATATTATTCTATTGTGATTCTACATAAATAGCTGCTCATGGCTAACTATATGCTAACAACATCGTACCTCTTAGTAATGTCGGATTATGCATAACTACTTGTAGCATGTCCCGCGGAGTCATTTACTTAACTGTAACTACATATATTCCATCTGAAATATATAATGGTTAACGCGATATTTTTCTAATAAATCGGAAATACTTTCACGTCGTATACTATTCAGTTTTAACGGTTGTATTGAGAATTAATTAATGGTATTGTCAAAGTACGATATTATATATGATTATAATTTTAAAGAAAACGTACTGAATATTCCTGGCACAGAATTTGGAATATGAATGTTTAGTTTTCATTAGCAACATATTTATTTAAAATGTTTTCGTACGCGTTCGCTAAAACAAATAATGAAACAAAAACATTTATAGTATTTAATTTGAGTAAATATTCAACGCGTGTGTTTGTCAAGGCTCTTTGTACTTACAACATAATATTATTCGTAACTAAGAACTTATTATTTTAATCACCTATAACAATCGTTAAAATCTGAATACACTTTAACCTTACGAGATCAAAAAAAAAATCACGGTTTAAAATGTGTCAGTTCGAAACATGTGATTCGCGCGCGTAGTGTCCGTAGCGCGTCTACGGGCCGCGCGTCGGTGCGTAGCGATCGTAGCTGACTGCCGCAGCGGCCTGCCAGTGCAGTGTTGCCAGACGGCGAAACGCAAAACGCGGGTCGCGCCTTACATCTCGGGTCAAAAAAAACATGGAAAATATTCTACAACATTAGCTTCATCAACCCAATTGCTAAAGATTCAAACACCCTCTGACTACATTGTGCCTTTCCAAAAAAGCGAAGTAGCGTTAGGAAAAAGATATTCTGATCACTGTTAAAAAAAGCAAAACGCGAAAACGCAGTCCTCTGGTCACACTGCGGCCGGCTACCCGTGGGCTGCCCGCGGCCTATACCCCCCTAATGATTGACAAAATACTTCACCTGTTTCGTACAAAACATAAAGGCATAAACATCTCGTAATAGAACTTTCCTTTAATAGTGTTTTCCTTATTTACTTACTACTTACTCACACAGACGCATTGCGGGTGAAACTGTTTATCCCCGAGATCAAGGACGGGCTCTAGCCTTTATACCTACCCTGAATTGATAAAAATATAGTAATACAAAAAAAAAATTAAGCATAGGTACTTACTTGTTTAAGACGATTTCACGAATCTGCTTAAATGAATGCGGATGTTAGTAATATAAATATACTTTTATGTCGGTAGGTTATGACTCATTTAGAGTAGGCACAGAGTAGGTAACAAAAGCCACGAGTTGTTGATGAGCTGTCTGCATTATTTTTTTCCTCATAAATTACAAATGTAAGAATTTCTGAGCTAGTTGCTAAGGAATATTTGCAGAGACAGGAAAACAATACACACATATTTAGAGATTACTTACTGTTCAAATAGTTGCTTAAGTAAATCTTAGAAGAATTTTGACGTCAACTACCTTTGATGTTGATTTATTAGGTAATAATTACACACTAATGTAACTTTTAATCGTTTTTATATGTAAAAATCTTTTTATCTGTCTGTTACTGTGCCATTAATATATCTGAACTTCTTTTCAGATAGATAATATACAAGAATATGCACATCATATCATATATGATATGTATATACCTGGCACTGTTTTGTGATGAAGGAAGTCGATAATTGAAATGCCGTTACCGTATATTCAATTAGGGAACTCTACCAACAACAATTTCCGAACAGAATATAGTGTCTGAGCGCGTAAGGGTCTCGCCAAACTAGTCGACGCCGTTTCGGCTAATCGCGTACGGAAAAAGCTTTATGTCAACGCAATAAGAGCGAGGACATCGTAAATTGGCTGGGCCCACGCGAAACGACGTCTTTCGACGGGAAAACGGCCTTTTGCCGTAAAGCTGTTCGCATTCGTACGACCCCGTTTGCAGCCTAACGCACACGTTCGCATTCCTAAATCTCCTAATACCGCCGTACGGTGCCGGAAAGAGTTGAACGGCTCCGATCACGGCCGAGTACCTACGATAAGAACCGGTCAGAGCTGGCGGAAGCCGTTCAGCGTCTTCGACGGCCGAACATAGCTGACGACGGCCGAAAAGAGCCGATGACGGCCGAAGTAGCTACTGATGCGTTTGTATTTATTCATTTGAATTATTACCCACATTAAAATCTGCAATAGATCTGACAACACGAAGTAATACTGTCGTAATCATACACGTCTGTTCAATTTGAAACTAGTTACTAACAACTAGTCTCCAAAAATGCGATTTACGATTGCCGATCACCCGCTGTCCTATCTATCTGTTCGTCGGACTCGGCGGCTGTACGCGTGCTGTCGGACGTCTCGACGGCAGGACGGAGCACGGGAGAGCCGACCGCCGCTTTACAACTGTCGCGATAGCAAATCGCAGCCGATCGAGCGTTTCTACGGCCGTAAGGAGGCTGAGACTGCTTAACGCAGGTGTTCAACCGCGGAGACGGTCAATCGGCTAAATGCGAATAGTGTGGTGTAAAACACTCGGCGAAAGCCGACTCCGCGTCGATTGGTTTGGTGAGACCCTAAGAGCTCTAAACAAACCCCTTGCTTTAATGCCATAGATAATAAAAATAAATTTGATTTTAAGAAAAAAACAAACAAAAAAAAAATTCAGTCCAATTGATAACTTAAGAGACTTATAAGACTCGCTTAAATGAAAACGACCTTGTAGCAAAAATCTGATTGATTATTTTTCATCAAATTAAGTATTTGAATTGTTTCACAAAATCATGAATAGAATGAGGGCGAGTGTTCGGGCTCGTACATAGCTTCGCTTCTAAACATCCGCGAACTCTGTACTTTAACGCCGCAGGCTGTAAATCAGTCAGGCTCTTTCCGATTGCAGATCCTCGGTCGAATAGAAAAACAACCTTGCGAAAGTTCGACGTTTCTAAAGTTTAAGCGAGTACTGTTTCTTTTGGTTTTGTTATTTTGTTTTATACTATGGTACGCATACATTTCTAATGACGATAAAGAGATACCCAAGCCTATGGTTGCCTGCATCTTTGGGAAGTCAATAACAATACTTAATGTAAACAATGTAATAATAATACTTTGATGGTGTGTGTAACACAACGTGTAATATTCCCTGAATATAATAATTGAATTACTATGGTTATACACTCTTTTTATTAAGTACCTCATAGTGTAGTCCCTTGGGCAAACCTTTGCGAAAGCAGGCAACTTTAGGCCGTGGCATCAACGCACTGCCGCTATATCCGCATGCGGTGTGTAAACAGGACAGTGGCATATACATAGATCAATTGATAGTTTTGCAATACCTTCACAAAAGAAACGAGATTGAGATATATTTTGTCTATCTGTTGCAAAAGGGACCTATGTAGATGATGCATAACGCTGTCCCGCATGCGGATTCGCATCAATGTGACATCTCTTCTAGCAGGCGGAGTAACCCATCGGAGCGGCCCATCTGTCTCACGGACAGTATGATGACAATTTAATCACCAGACCGAAGATAGAGCAACATGTGCGTCGGCCTCGGACCTCATTTTCTGATGTTTCAAGTTAGGAGACCTGCTATGACCTATGAACTTATGGGCAGGTCAATATTTTGTTAAATAGCTTCAAGTAGGTACCTACCTATGTCAAAATTGAGTGGTATTTCTAGCGTGTTACTGTTAGATCCGTCAGATCCTAGTTAGACATTTTAAAAAAACTGACGGAACTTCACTCATCGAGACTAGCCGTGTACAACATGTACTTGTTCTGTATGCTAACGAACAATTATCGACGTGTAAACGAATATTGTTAACCTGTCGACAACTTTTGCCCAACAAGTTAGGAAACTTTCTTCGTCCTTAATTATACAAGGTAACCAATTCAGAGGAAATTACGGTTGTCGGGGAGACAGATGATTTTGATGCCGCTTTGTTTTCGATCTACCTACAGTTTTGTTGTTGTTTAGATCATAATATAAACAGTTTGTAACCAGCTTGGGTCCATTGAGTTTACTTTATGTTGTCGACCTTTCAACCCTATCAAAGTCTCGTAAGCATGTTAACTTTGTGTTTACTGATATTCTTGGAGCTTTGTTTATCGAGAGAACAGTGAATCTCACACAAAAATGTCATCGAAATACCCGTCTACAATGAAAACTAATATCATTGTACGCAATGCAATGATTCCATCGATGATTTCTCCTTGCAGTATACATTTATGACATCTTAAACTAAGATACTGCAATATCAAAAATTAAAACAGGTGATAGGGTGGCATTGAAGTAGCAGGTATAATTATGTAGTATTATTTCTTTACTGGAACTCTCTGGGGGAGGCCTATGTCCAGCAGTGGACGTCAATTGGCTGATGATGATGATGATTTCTTTACTGCCTGGTCTGTAATCACGCATATATTTTTTTTGGTTTTTCTACATTCATTTCTTGATACTGGCTGAGCTGAGACTCTGTGTTCTATAAACTGTAGATAAAATATTAAATAGGTACATATTCCATTATCATCTAATATAGAAAACCAACCAAGTAGTCGTCACAGTAAACAAAATGTTCCATCAGAAAGATTAGATCATGTATAAATCAGGATTTCAGGATAAAATTATATAACATACAATGTCGTTCCTCATTTGTCATCGAATATGCAATACGGAGACAACACTACCTACTCCTATCCACATCAATATTTCAAGTAAAATTTCAAAGGAATTCTTGTATCTCTTTTTAGTTCTCTTCATGGGAAAATTTGAGATAAGTATAAAAATGTACAACGAAATTTGCAGAAACTCGAAACTCGATATTTTATTATTAGATGAGCACAAAACTCATAACGTACAAAAACACCTGTCACTAGGCTATGAAGGTAATCCTTAAATATTATATTTGGTCGACATTTTGCGGGTACTTAAAAAGTTAACATTGCGTGTGTCAAGGTACTTAAGACTTTGGTTAGGTTCTTGAAAGTATTATGTTTACGATATTGCACACGAAGTATGCTGTGGGCGTACCCACTAGGTAGCACTTAATAAGGTATTTTAGTAGCATATGGAAGAAAAAAGCAATAATTAAGGCTTAATCTTTCTAGAAAAATCTAAAGGCGAGTAACAAAGCTTTCGTTTGACCTTATGAGCGCCAGTTATGATTAAGGTATTTTTAATTAAAGCACTTGTTATTTAGTTGGTATTATCTATACATATAATAAAGCTGAAGAGGGTCGAAAGTCTGTACATGGAAGATATTTACAAAAAAATGATGAAGGAGGTCTTAAAATCGATAATAGATCACATTTATGTAATTTTTAGAATTTTTGTCTGTTTGTCTGTTTATTGCACGGAGCATCACGAGAGAACGGCTGGATGCATTTTAATGAAAACTTCACCGTCGTATTCAGGAGACCTCGGGTCGTTACATAGGATATAAAAAATCGTCAAGTGTGAGTCGGACTTGCAATAAAAAAATAAAATTACAGTAAAATCAACCTATCTCAAAAAGTATAAGAGATATTTTGATCAAACCAGAAGTCGTTGAAAGAGTTCATTACCATGCATGTGTCGTCATCATCATCATCATATCAGCCGAAAGACATCCACTGCTGAACATGGGCCTCCCCCAAAGATTGCCACAATGACCGGTCCTGTGCCACCCGCATCCAGCGGACTCCTGCATGTGTAAATATGTATGTGTAAATGGAACAAATTACAAAAACTGCGTAAATTATTTTAAGAGACATGACCAATCAATTTACAAACAAACACTTTAAATGTAATAGCCTACAAGTATTCAAAAGTATCAGCAGACGCGACGCATTTGCCATGACTATTTGAGCAGGCGCTATAATAATAAGTGAGGCCTGCATTCTTCAACCCTCAACAATTTATCAACACCATTTTTCTCAGAAGTTTATACCCCGTACTTTAAAATAATTGAACAAGGGCACACTTTCAACGGCTTTAATAGCTAATATCTCCAAAACGATCCGCTTAGAAAAAAGTTTGTATAATTTTTAACCACGTTTCTTTTGATGTCTCATACGCTTACGATTATGTACAGTCGAGTTCATAAACATATGAGCAAATCCAAGGCTTCAAAAATAAATGAGCATAGAAAGATACATATTATTATGCATCTGAACAAATTTATCAATCAAAAATATGTGTACATATTACCTGTCATAATAATCCCAGCATGTGTCACATTAATATTTAGCAACTGAAAAGTAAAAATTATATAACTATGTGCAACTTCACAAATATCAACGCAAAACCTTTTTCGTATATTTTGACAGTCATCAAAAAGAAGTCTCTTCGGCTCTCGGTTTGTTAGACTGACAGCGTGAGATAACCCCTCGGGCCTTCGGCCCTCGGGATCGCGTGTACTGTGTTCTCGAGCCTACGACCCTCAGGTTCATAGACTGACAGCGAAGGTTAACCCCTCGGGCCTTCGGCCCTCGGGATCGCGTGAACTGTGTTCTCGAAGCTACGACCCTCAGGTTCATAGACTGACAGCAAAGGTTAACCCCTCGGGCCTTCGGCCCTCGGGATCGCGTGGACTGTGTTCTCGACCCTACGACCCTCAGGTTCATAGACTGACAGCGAAGGTTAACCCCACGGGCCTTCGGCCCTCGGGATCGCGTGAACTGTGTTCTCGAACCTACGACCGACCCTCAGGTTCATAGACTGACAGCGAAGGTTAACCCCTCGGGCCTTCGGCCCTCGGGATCGCGTGAACTGTGTTCTCGAGCCTACGACCCTCAGGTCCATAGACTGACAGCGAAGGGTAACCCCTCGGGCCTTCGGCCCTCGGGATCATGTGGCCTGTAGCCTCGGGCCTACGGCCCTCGGTTTGTTAGGCTGACAGCGTGGGTTAACCCCTCGAGCCTTCTCACGATCGTGTGAACTGTGTCCTCGAGCCTACGGCCCTAGGGTCCATAGACTGATAACGTGGGTTAGCCATTCGGGCCTTCAGCCCACGGTTTGTTAGACTGACAGCGTGAGTTAACCCCTCGGGCCTTCGACCCTCGGGTTTGTGTGGATGGTGACCTTACTCCTGCAGCCCTCCTGTTGATATACTGGCAGCGGGTATTAATGCCTCGGCCCTCGGGTTCGTTTAGACAGGGGCCTCGGGCCTCCGATCCTCGGATTAATAATCTGACAGCGTGGGTTAACTCCTCGGGCCTTCGGCCCTCGGGTTCGTGTAGACAGTGGCCTCAGGCCTACGGCCCTCGGGTTGATAGGCTGACATTGTGGGTTGACTCCTCCGGCCTTTGGCCCTCGGGTTCATGTGGGGAGTACTTGATTGATCCCATTGGCTACAGGATATACTGAATGCTCCAAGCTCTGTCTTCTTATAGCTTAGCATCGACCATAAAACAACATTTCGTCATAAGCCCGATTGGGATTTGGCCCTAACTCGAAGCTCGGTTTCAGCCTTCGTGGTCTTGACGTGGTCAGGCTCGGTTTGTTTAATTACTGCATGTATTAAATACTTGGCACTATGTCTCGGTCTCGGCCATAAAGCCAGAATTTCATGAAAAATACGATCGGTCATCGGCACTGCTTGGAACTCGCCCTTTGCAGCCTTAATGCCTCGGCTTCGGGCTTTCGGCCGTCAGGCTCGACTTATTTGAATACTGAATAAATATTATATTGAATGCTAGAACGCGTCGGGCTCGGACCATTGTTCTGTTTTCTCATAGTTCGGCCTACGACCTCCTTACTCTGTATTTTTATTGTTTCTGTGATTGGGTCGGTCCTCCTGCTGCAAGGCTGAATTACTTGGGCCCCTGGAGTGGGTTTCCGGGCCTTCAACCCTTTGCAGGATCGGCCTTCTTCCTCCCAACCTAAAGTTTGCCCTTCGGGCCTGCTGAACTACTCGGGATTTAAACTTTTCGCCCCAGCACACTGCCCTGCCATCTTAGATTATTTTCCAACTTTTTCCGAATATTAATTACTCTTTTGGGTTCCTCGACTCAAACCCTGGCGATAGGTTTTTGCATACACTGCACTGACGCTTACTGCCACGCATTCAGCAACTGTAGTCCTCCGGTTAACTTAGGGCAATCCACGCTATGATGATGACTTTTATGATGCTCTCAAGCCTCATCTTAATTTTTACCCTTAACTCCTTACTTACGCTATGCTTATGCTTTTTAGAACAACGTATAATTTTGGCGTTTTGAAATACGACTATCATTTTGTTTACTGAGGGAAACCACATTATTTTACTACCTTTAGAGATATCAAAATTTGAGTAGTATTTGGAAGATAACCTCAAACGATAGGTACCTAAACCATTTATTTCATGTAGTATGATATTAATTTCTTTGCTACACCGAACACAATACGTTTGTAACTTGGCTGTAAATCTGATATCTTATCACAATTTAAAGAACCAATTCTAAGAAACCCATTTACCAGACATACATTTGAAAATGTACAACACAGATCACCGAACAGCACGCGTGCGAAGTCGCGGGCACAGCTAGTTATGTATAAATATAGCTCCCGGGTCTTGGAAACTACAGCAACGAGACTGATGAGAACGGGTTTTAGAGGGTGAATTAATAACAGGAAGCATAGATAGCATTCGTTAGTTTGATTTATTTATATTAGCGTTTACATTCTTTTAATTTGAATTGACATTTGTATTAAATTCGCAGAATTAGCAAGCTTGCAGTTTGGTTTTATCGTTCGCTTTGCAAAACTAATTCGAAACTATCCGTAGTATTGACATTTATTACTTCTGTTCAACCCCATTTGCAAACACTCTGACATTTGGATTGCATTTCTGAGTAACCTCGTTTGGTTGAACAATTTTAGTAAAACTGGAATTTATTTGCTCAGTTTGTACGATAAGTCCCCGAGGCAATGAATGTTTAATACCTACTTTAAAAAGTTAGCAAATTATTAGCTTACGTAAAACCCGCATCAAAATAAGCATTAAACTTGAAAAGTTGGATTGTATTCAAATCTCCATTCCGTTCCATGTCGTGTGTGACACTCGTGACTTGAGAAAGTCGACACTTCTATCGTTTGCTTTCGTACCTGTAACAAAATATACTGTAATCAAAATCATACCTACTTACTACTAAGCACTTACTTACTACTTATTATTTGGTACTTAAAGTGAAATTGAATGTGACAAGAGTCTTGACTACAACAAGATACAAGACCTATACTTACTGAAGTTTGCATTTGGTTTATACAACGTGTTACACCACCCACTGAAAACATTGAACGGGGTGATTTAGTAGGTTATACTGAACAACTTTTACTATAGAGCTGGAAAATCTCAAAAAAAATTATGGCTCTTTCGTACAAAATGTCGTTATCAATCGGTCACAATGTATTGAAGAAGATATTTTTTTAGATTTCGTGATTGGCCCCATAGCAAAAGTTGTTCAGTATAGCCTTCTAAATTACCCCGTTCAAGGTTTTCAGTGGGTAGTATAACACTCTGTATAGTTAGCACAGTGGGTCTATTGCGAATCACGAACGAAGTGTTGCCTCTCTCTCTCTCTCTCTCTCGCACTTGTGAATTCGTACGTTAATGTGATAGAGAGGCAACACTTTGTTCGTAGTTCGCGGTAGGGCCCCAGGATTATAACGTATAACTTACAACGTGAATCTTTAATTTGCTATAAGTATTTTAATTCAATCGTGGATTCGCAATTACAATTATAAAAGGCGTACGTACAACTAGTAATCACGTGGTTTCTTTACAGAACGTCAATGAATAAATGTACATGGGGATTACTTATGCCAATACTTAAATTGATACAAGAATAATTCGGTCAGTCTCAAAATGTAAAGGCTAAAACAAATTACCGTGTCACTTTCATGACACTGAAAAAAGTGGAATTTTAATAGGTATATTAGATTTAGATTTGTAAGAATGTCCTTAATGATTATTTAGTACCTATGTACAAATTAATACATTACGACACAAGTGCGAAAAACATGAAATTGGAATTTCCTTTTTGCCCGTGTCTCGTACGACGTTTTTTTAGTACAGGTGGCACTCCGAAGTTTTGAGCCTGACGTAAAATGAGCCAGTTCTCGCACTAGCGCCTAAAAAAGGCACCATCTGTACTAAAAAATATATTTAACCATTTTCAAGCATGTTACGAAAAAGGGATCTAAATGACTGTACCTACGATTGGACTTGTTTGCTATTTCTAGATGGGTTAGATTTTTCCTTATGCATTAAATGTCGCCGGCTCGAATGCGGTGTCCTAGTAACATTTTCACCGCGCCGATCGCAGATAACACGATGCCCCACGGCACAGATAAAATACAAGATACCTACATCGTAACGCATACTGCACTTACTAGGATAGATGGCGACGAAACATTGTATTACAGTCTTGCCAAGTCTTGCCCAATCACTGACAGCTTTGGACACTAAGATCATTGTCAATATACTGACAAATTGCAGACAATGTAACTATTATTATTTTTAGTCATAACATAAGTCATAAATGGGATAACGGGCCTATTTCTTGAAAGCTGGTAACTTGTTATACAAGCGGCACTAGCGGCAGTCCTTATCTAATTAATAGTGTTAAAAAGAGACTTCCACTTGTATTATAGCTACAAGCGTTCGAGAAACGGGCCCCAAATGGTGCTCATAATTTCTGTTGACGGTGATTTTAATTGTTTATTTACAATTTTTCTTTCAAAATGCGTTACGTAACCATGTATGTATTTAATCTTATGGCACATTTCACTTCAGCTGTACGAGCTGAAGTGAAATGTGAGCACAAAGAAATGAAAGCACCCAATAAAAATATGGAATTTTATTTTAAGCATAATAATCGTGTGTTTTTAATATCAGTGTGTGTTTTTAATATCACCTCAAACCATAACTAAGCGTAGGTTTTAGTACTTTGGTACATAGTGAACCGATATTGCGAGTTAAGTTAGTCTTAACCATTGAAGCGTGCATCAATGTAACGTGAAGACAAATATAACAGAATATTTTGATAGCTATTGACAATTGTGAAAAACAACGTAATAATGTAACTTTACATTGTTGGCTAAATTATTTTGTATGGGATAAAACAAGTTAATTTTTTATATAAAACATTAAAAACTTTTTAGTAGAGCCTTCAGTAATAAATAACTCCAGGAGTTTCAGGTAATATATAAATAATCACCAAATTAAAAAAACCGATTTCAACCGATTTCTCCAAGATCACCGATTTGTTTCCATCATTCCTATCAAAAGCGCCATACATGTAGGTACCCATAACATTTAAAGAGATCCCTCGATTTCTCCAAGATCTCATCATCAGATCTCAAGTTGGTGCCAACGGCATCAAATCGGAGTTATAGGTACACGTTCGATTACAAAAAAAATCAAATCGTTTCACGATTCTCAGAGATATCGGATAACATATAAAAAAACAGTCGAATTGAGAACCTCCTCCTTTTTTGAAGTCGGTTAATAATATAAGCCGCATTATTATAATACATTTGACATTATTAATCAACATGATTTTGATTACTAACTGGCATTATCTCATCTCTCAGATTTGGCTCACTGTTTTAAAATCAATACATGAATGAATGCTCAAAGTGTTGAAGTCGAGAGTTTACAATGTTGAAGCATTCATTTGTGAAATTTCTTAAATGTCACGGATTCGGTCAAAGTTAACGAAGTTAAACAGTTCAGTTTACTTTAAAACTGTGCCAAAGCTTAACGGAGCAGAAAATAAACTTTTAGTGTTGTGCCAATAGTCTTTCACAAATGGTATTCTCAAGATGTTAACTTTGGTTTCGTTGTCATTATTATTCGATTCGATGGCAAATTTAGTGTTGAATAATATTACCGATTAAAAGTAAAAATTAAGTAGTAATTTCTGTTTGGCCTAATGGTAGAGAATGCCTTATGGCATTAAGTCCGCCTTTTGTACTTTACTTAATGTGCAATAAAGATTAAATAAATAAAAACTGTGAATGAGTCCGTCAACCGTAAGGTATGCAGGACACACAAAAAAAAACCTACAAACAAATTGTGTCCAAAGTTGCTTTTGTTTGGTTTATATACAGGGTGGCCCATTCAAATCGGTCAGTATGGGAAAGTCTGAAACTATAAGACATACGAAGATTTGTTCTTAGGAACCATATTATTGATTTTGATAATAAGGAAAACTGCATTGATAAAATATGAAAATTAAAAATTTAAAAAACCGACTTCTACCGGTTTCTCCAAGATTCCCGATTTGTTTCCATCATTGGTTTCCTCAAATCCTACTTTCTGAATGCAAATTCTTGTAAATGAATGGAAATTACCAAAAGCGCCATACATGTACCTATAACAATTGAAGAGATCCCTCGATTTCTCCAAGATTCCATCATCAGACCGCAACTTGGTGCCAACGGGACCATCTCGGGATAATACACGTTCGATCACAAAAAGAAATTTTAAAATCGGTTCACTATTCTCGGAGATATCGGGTAACATACCTACATACAACAAAAAAAAAAAAAAATATTCAGCCGAATTGAGAACCTCCTCCTTTTTTGAAGACGGTTAAAAAAAAAATTTTTGTTTCTTAAGATTTACAATTACACAATAAACACCTATTGAACGTATTACGTAGTTATACCGTTCTTTGGTATATGACATTCAATATTTAGTATTTATAATAAACACCTAGTAAAATAAATTTAAGTACGTGAAAACAATGAATTCCATTCATTTTAGACATCATGTTTCATAGAGACATTTACTGTTTAAGACCTACACAAACGATATCTAAATAGAAATAGTGTATGTTTATTTTTTCAAAACAACTGGGTTTGATTCCCTAGCTGGGTACCGTTTTTTTTTTCAAATGTATGAATGCAGTTCTTCTTTTTATCAAAATCGGTGACATGGTTCCTAAGCACAAATCTTCGTATGTTTTATAGTTTCAGACTTTCCCATACTCACCGATTTGAATGGGCCACCCTGTATAGATATGACACAGACTGAATGTACTTACTACATACTACAAAATAAATCTAAACTATAAATACAAAAATTTCCCTCGTCACCCTATTGGTAGTGTACCCAGAAAACTGGCACTAAACTATTGTGCAATTTCAGATTCATAAAAATCTACTTTGGTACAGTCAAGTTGAAAAATACTGTTACGCCGGTGGCATGATAAAAACTACAAATATGATTTTAGACACGTTAGAAGCATTTTCAGCAGGCTGAAATGCGTTTTCAGGCCGTTTCAGAAGGTCCTCTTTCACATACTACAAAATCAAATATTCACCCCAGATACCGTCGTTTTCAGGCGCCTGAAACATGTTTTCAGGCCGTTTCAGGATACCCTCTATCCGATGGCGCAATAACCTGAAAACCCGTTTTCAGGCGTTTTCAGGACCCCTTTTGGGCCTCTCAAGTACAAATCGGTATATAGCTAAATTCCCCATAGGAGTGAAAGAGAAAGCACTATTAGATAGAGACAGCACGAGAGAATGTTCTGGAAGGATGTGAACGAGACAGCTATAGAGAGAACATTCTCGACGGGTGTGAAAGAGAAACCTGTAGAAAGAGACAGCGATACCCTAGAATGTTCGCGCATGGGCCCTACCGACCGACCTGACTCGGGAACTTTCTAGAATCGAATTATCTCGTACTTTGTAGATTTGAGTGGCTTGTATAAAAGCCCAGTATGACCCGGCCGAAGGGGTAGTTTCAATTGAGACAGCGAAGAGATAACATCAAGAGCGAAAACTGCGATTCTAACTGCGAGTTTGCGAAGTGTTAAGTGTGTGATCAGTGTTTTAGTTTACTGTTTGTTCCTTTAATTAGTAATTAAAGTGTCAGTTTTAAATAGTGGCTTATTTATACATTTTCTATAGAAAACCCACCCCACGAACGTAACATTTGGTGTCAGAAGTGGGATAGAAAATGGGTATAACGCCACGTGACAACGAGACCGAGCCAAAAGGAGTTGTGACCCGGAGCCAAACTGCACGTGAGGAACCTGCAGCGCAGGAGGATATTGCAGTACGTGAAGAGCCTCCAGCATGTGAGGATACTGCATCCAAGCCCGGTCCGTCTGGTTTGCAGGCTAAGAGTACTCAAGACGTAGACCTCAGAACTATTCTGATTCTCCTGAAGGAACAGTCGCGCAAACAAGATGAACAGTCGCGGAAACAAGAAGAACAGTCACGGAAACAAGAAGAACAGTCGCGGAAACAAGAAGAACAGTCGAAATTGATTCTTCAAGAGTTGCACAAGGCTGCTACTGAATGGAAGCAAGAAATGTACGAAGTCCAAGGGAAGCTCAGTGACATGGAGAACAAGATTCATGTTGTAGAGGAAGCGGTTGAGCGTCGCCTCCAGAAGCTTGAATTAAAAGTAGCTAGTGGCATCAGTCCCTGCACACCTGAGATATCTGTGCCGGGAGGTGGAAAATTTAAGGCACCTCCTTTTGATGGAACATCTTCGTGGGCGGCGTACAAGCTACAGTTCGAGTCCGTGTCCAAAGCAAACGGTTGGAGTAAGGAGCAAGCGATGACGGCTCTGACGCTGGCACTTCGTGACGAGGCTCTTACAATTCTAGAAGCTCTTGGAAAAGAGCAAACTTACGACCGGCTTCTAGAAGCATTAGAAGCCCGTTACGGAGACAGTCATCTAGAACATGTCTACCGAGCTCAACTGAAAGACAGAACGCAGGGACGTAATGAGACATTGCAACAATGGGCCCTGGAAATTGAAAAGCTGGTCAGAAAGGCATACCAACGTTCAGCTGACTCTTGGATAAAAACCATGCTGGTGCAGGCATTTGTTGATGGGATCCGAGATTTGGAAGTAAGGGCGGCAGTACGACTAGGGCACCACGAAAGCCTTAAGGATGCCGTAGCTCATGCCCTAGAAGTTGAAGCTGTACGCCAAGATCCATCAAGATCCTATAAGCTACGTGAGGTGTCTGCTAGGGAGCCGATTGCACCACGTCGGGAGTTTGGGCCACGATGTTACCATTGTGGAGAACGTGGCCATATACAAACTAGTTGCCCGAAAAGAAGTAGCAGGAGAGAACGAGATGAATCCCCCGTGACCAGGGATAAGGGCTCTGTACGACCAGAGCCGCAGCAGGGAAACGAGTAAGAGCCAGGACTAAGGGACGAGTGCTGGCTGATGGTCGAAATGTCCCAGTAGTGATCTCACAAGTCAACGACGGGAATAGTCTGGTCGTCAAGGGAGAAATGGGTGGAATACCATGTAACCTTACTATCGACACCGGAGCTTCTCGGAAGCCTTGCCCTGGTGACTGCAAGCATTGTCTTAGACAAGAGGGCAAGGAATGCTTGAGGATGTTGCGAACAGACACAGCTAGTGAGGAATGGAGCGATGAATCCATGCAACGTGCACAAAAAGAAGACCCCGACATAAAGCCCATTTTTGACTGGGTTAATGCAGGAGTACCTAAACCAAAATGGTGTGAAGTAGCTCCGATGGGGACAGTTACAAAAAGCTACTGGGCGCAATGGGATAGTTTCGTCATGCATAATGGCGTATTATGCAGGAAATGGGAGTCAGCGAATGGGAAAGATGTCCACCTACAAGTTGTTGTCCCAAGGAAAAGAGTGAAAGAAGTTTTAGAAAGCTACCACAACGGTACTTCTGGTGGACACCTTGGAGTTAAAAGGACTTTAATGAAAATTCGACAACGATTTTATTGGATCCACTGCCGCGAGGATGTCGATGATTGGTGTAGAAAGTGTGTAAGCTGTGCATCAGTTAAAGGACCGCATACCCGGAGCAGAGGGGCGCTCAAGATCTACAATGTTGGAGCACCTTGGGAAAGGATTGCGTTAGATGTCGCAGGCCCGTTCCCTACATCAGACTCTGGAAATAAGTACATTCTTGTTGTGATGGACTATTTCACCAAGTGGCCTGAAGTGTTTGCTATTCCCAATCAGGAAGCAGTCACAATAGCGGAAAAGTTAGTCAATGAAGTAATTTGCCGTTTTGGAGTACCCCTGGAGATACACAGCGATCAAGGCAGGAACTTTGAATCTGCGGTATTCCAAGAGACCTGTCGAATCATGGGATTGCATAAGACAAGAACTACGTCATATCATCCTCAGTCCGATGGAATGGTTGAGAGATTCAATCAGACCCTGGAGAGACATCTTGCCAAGGTAGTCGAAAGTCACCAAAAAGATTGGGACCGGCATATACCTCTCTTTTTGATGTCATACAGGTCCGCCACCCATGAAAGCACTGCAGTTACTCCCGCATATGCCAATTTCGGAAGAGAGCTTCGTTTACCTGCTGACCTCTTAACAGGACGACCACCAGATGCTCCGAGGTCTATAACAGAGTATGTGTGCGATCTAAGAGACCGGATGGATGACGTTTATAGTCTAGTTCGCGAGCACGGGCTTCAAGCTAGCACGAGGATGAAGACCAGGTATGACAGGAAGTCCAACCAAATTGGGTACGAGGAAGGCTCATTGGTGTGGCTACATAACCCTATGAGAAAGAAAGGAAAGTCTCCGAAACTATCCCCGAATTGGGACGGGCCGTACAGAGTGGTTACGAAGATGAATGACGTTACGTATCGGATACGGAGGAATTTACGAAGCCCATGCAAGATTGTTCACGTAGACCGGCTCGCCAAATACCACGGAAATAATGATGCTCGGGACGAGCATGTCTTAGGAGGGGGTAGTGTTACGCCGGTGGCATGATAAAAACTACAAATATGATTTTAGACACGTTAGAAGCATTTTCAGCAGGCTGAAATGCGTTTTCAGGCCGTTTCAGAAGGTCCTCTTTCACATACTACAAAATCAAATATTCACCCCAGATACCGTCGTTTTCAGGCGCCTGAAACATGTTTTCAGGCCGTTTCAGGATACCCTCTATCCGATGGCGCAATAACCTGAAAACCCGTTTTCAGGCGTTTTCAGGACCCCTTTTGGGCCTCTCAAGTACAAATCGGTATATAGCTAAATTCCCCATAGGAGTGAAAGAGAAAGCACTATTAGATAGAGACAGCACGAGAGAATGTTCTGGAAGGATGTGAACGAGACAGCTATAGAGAGAACATTCTCGACGGGTGTGAAAGAGAAACCTGTAGAAAGAGACAGCGATACCCTAGAATGTTCGCGCATGGGCCCTACCGACCGACCTGACTCGGGAACTTTCTAGAATCGAATTATCTCGTACTTTGTAGATTTGAGTGGCTTGTATAAAAGCCCAGTATGACCCGGCCGAAGGGGTAGTTTCAATTGAGACAGCGAAGAGATAACATCAAGAGCGAAAACTGCGATTCTAACTGCGAGTTTGCGAAGTGTTAAGTGTGTGATCAGTGTTTTAGTTTACTGTTTGTTCCTTTAATTAGTAATTAAAGTGTCAGTTTTAAATAGTGGCTTATTTATACATTTTCTATAGAAAACCCACCCCACGAACGTAACAATACGTTTCGAAAGATACGCTCACAAATATGATGCAACGATCTTATTAAATCAGCATAAGGGGCATTGCGACATTCTTAGGTCATTTTACACTAGACTACACCCTACTAATCTATGCCGACCTACTGTGCGAAGTGTCCATACTGTCCATTGACCGCTATATACTGGTGCAGAAACAAAGTAAAGACAGCGTGCTACCTGTTGAAGCAGTCGCTGTATCCGGCCCCTCGCGCCGCGTAAACATAGCAAGGATACACGGCGGATATTTTGGACCGGGTCCGCATTTTGAGCGTCTTTCAAAAAAGGGTACATTATTATGTACCCTTTCATGTCTTCAAAATGATGCGTTATTGGGTAGTACTTTGTTACTTAATATGTTGAAAACATGATTGAAAACTTAAAAAAGTTATTTCCAAAAACGCTTATTCGGGTGATATTACTGAGCGCAGTGTCTTAGATGATTGGTTACGAGGTTGTGGTTTCGGTTACATTCTCCTAAACGTGAGCTCGTATAGTATGAATCAATGTAAAGACAACGTGCTACCGTTTAAAGTTAAAAAAACCGCAGTGATCCGAACGTCGAGTAAACACACAAGGTAGAAAGGTGACTTGTTGGTCGGAAATGATCAAAATTTGTAAATTGCAATTTACAGATTATTGATTTTTTTATAATGCTGCGTTTATAAATTCAGGACCACAATTAAAAAATAAAGCTATTTTATATCCATGACAAAATAGACGAATTCATATAAAAAACGGTGGTGCATGAAGTAATTTTTTTTATTACACCCATTTTAATAATTATGCCCATTTTCATTTTATGATCGGTTTTCAGTGGCTATGGCACTCAAGGACACCGTATGTTTCACTGTCGTTTGGCTCGTCAGCACTCGGTAACGGCCTTGTCTCGTGTTTACTTTATCCGTTAGTGACCCTTCAAGTCTCCTGTGGGTCACCCTATAATTCAACACAGTTAGGGCTGTCACTATTTGTTTGAGCGACGTGATGCCCTTGGTGGTTACACGAATAAATAACTCGAGTAAAGGACGGAAAATGCTGTGTATTTTCAGTAACACCGTATATAAAAGCTCGTTTTAACTTTAT
Organism: Thaumatotibia leucotreta; assembly: GCA_025490895.1. NCBI lineage: Eukaryota > Metazoa > Arthropoda > Insecta > Lepidoptera > Tortricidae > Thaumatotibia > Thaumatotibia leucotreta. The sequence continues at coordinate 39,801 of JALPQI010009326.1, forward strand.
TTGGGTTTTGAGCAAGTTATTTCAATGTTTTATTAGTTAGAAAGCCAACCGAGAACTTTGTCATTCGTAAATATCGAACATTTGTCTTTCAACTCAACATTAGTATTAGCAGGCGTCATTGGTATTACCACTGTAGAAGACAGGTTAGTACTAGTTAGCAGATATTATTGTTAGTCTAAGCTGTGTTCCTACTCAGTCCAGTCCATCATTGGTTTCTCTAATTTAGGACAGTACTTAAGTAAAGGTGAGATTGATAGTTAAGTGTCAGTAGGTTCGCGCCAGGTGAAAAACGCTGTGTTTCCACCCTTTGACGGTCGTTAAACAAACGCGAAACGCCCACCTATCGCAATTCCATCGTTAGTACACAATTTGTAAATTCACTGCCGCACGATATACCTAACGTAAATTTCATCAGATTATTTTGACTGAACTACGCCATTATCAAACCTGAATCAGAAAGGGATTTGAAAGTACAGTTGACACAAGAAATGACACAAAATTTACCAAGAAAAGATTTGTTTATAGGTGAGTGATTTTTTAAGTTTATTAATTCTTAGCTATATTATTATTTTGACATAATTAAACATACAACATTATATAAAAGTAAAATATACAAATTACAAAACTAAAACTTACCTAAAATAACCCACACTGCATCGTACCTGACCCAAAGGTTCCCATAATGCCTGCAGCGTTCCCCCGCTGTCACTGCTATGGAAACCTGTTGAACCAGGTACGACCCACAGCGAGGATCGTGACCCCTGTCCCGAAGCCGCCGACCAAGCTCCTTAAATAGGCGGCGAGCCTCTGAGCCCCAAGGTCCCGCTGTTTCTATAGCCACCGGCACAAACTCATACCCCGATTCCAGGGCGGAGTACTTATTATGCTTGGCTTTAGCGGCGGTTTCAGCCGCCGAACCCGCACATCTTATGGTCCGCCTCAAGTGGGACGCAGCGAATGTGCTAACACAAGTTGCGTCCCACAAGAGGCAGCGTCCTCTCCGCCATGGGATCAGGGTTAACCCATCCGGTCGTTTCCCATCAGTACGACTTAAGCCAGGGGGCTCCAAGACGCACGGCACGCCGGCTGATATCATTGCTCGACGGACGATTTCGTTTACTGTCTGGTGCCTCGGAAGCCGACCAGCGCACCTCTGGCAGCTCAAACCGTGGTGGCCATTTTCTGCTACCAACGCCCCGCATTTGCAACGATGAGCCTCACACACCTTAGCCCCCAATCGGAGGGCCACTGCTATTCTCACGGAGTCGTTGTCCAGCAGTGTACCTAGCTGGGGCGAGGGCAGTGCATGTAGCCAGGCCCCTGACTCTGGTTGTGAGACGGCCTTAAGACGCGCCAAATCTACTCCCGAGGAACCAGACAATAATCTTGTGTGTATTCCTTTGCTCCAAATGTCATCCCATTGCCTCTGCATGGTGGGGTCGTCAGGGCGTGTGTCACCAGGGACTTCTACCGACCACCTTGCGAGCGCCTCCGAAACGAATGGAACCGGGGAGCTATTGTCACCATTGAAAGGTAAAATTCGAGTGACAAGTTCCACGGTCCCATGTGAAGAAGCTAGAAAGGCAATCAGGCCGACGTCCTGCACGCGACGAATCCCAAAGCCACCGAAGCGTATTGGGAGACTCGCTTGTATCCACTGTTTTTCGGTAAGATTGACGTTTAGTAAAGATTCTAGGGTGGACTTTAGTTCGTTGTCTATTTCTTTTGCTTCGTTTGTACAAAGCCATGACGGAGAAGTTCTTAATAAGTATGTCATTCTAGGTGTAGCGAAACAATTACGCAATAGGGCCAGGGAAACGTGTGATGACAAGTTTGACAGCTGGTCTCGAGCTGCAACGAGGGAATGTTTTTTGGCTTGCAGAGCAGCGCTGACACCATCAGGGAAGATAGGTGTTCCTAATAAAGAAAGGGATGCTCTGTCAAGTTTTTTAATGCCGGGCAACAAATTTTCGAGGGCTAACAGGGATGAAGCTGGTATAGGTACGGCGGAAAAGAGCTCACATTTTGCGGTGTTTAACTCGAGGCCGAGCTCTTTTAACGCGGGTATAAGCTTTTTTAAGTCCTCAATTATATCTTCGGGCTTTCCACCGATGGTACCATCATCTAGATACGTGTTACGTGTGGCGTTAAGCGGAGAATTTAGGGAGGTAATGACCTTATGTATAGCTAAACAGAAAATAAGAGGACCCAAAGGATCGCCCTGTTGGGCTCCGACTTGTGATAGTATTAAATTGTCTTTAAGGTAAAGGTTAGTAGCGTCCGAATAGTATTGGTATAAAAAAGGGTAGAGAGGCGGTGCTAGTTCAAGGACCTCTTTTAAAATTATGTCCCTCTCAACACAATTAAAAGCATTTTTTAAATCGATCTTGATGAGAGCACCATCAGTGTGAATATTATTCAGAACAAAGGAACGAGTGGCATGAATAGCTGCCTCACAGCCTTTGGTTGTTCCGAAGCCTATTTGTTTTGGCTGTAAGTACTGTGACATTGAATCCCTGACTGCGTAACAACCTAGCTTGGCAGTGAGACGTCGGATTACACTACCTACTGCGATTGGCCGTATACCGCCGTCCTTTTTCGAAAGAGCACATAGAGACGCACCGTATAGGTATGGCCTTACTTGTAGGTTAAGCATGCCCCTTAACAAGAAATTGCATAGATGGGTTAGGGACTCTAATAATCGGGTGCCATTATTGCCTGCAGATTGGGATGTAAGTTTTTTTAAGTGTTGCGGACGTAAACCGTCTAGTCCAGCCGCAGAGCCATTGTAAAATGAGTGTATAGCTCGTTGTACTTCAACTGGGGTCACGGACAAAAAGGCACTATTACGGTCTGGCTCTGGAGGCAAATCGAGCTGTCTTGACGGGCATGGATGTTTTTCGTGTAAAGAGGCTAACGTGTCTGCATTTGTAGGTGCAAGCGAAGAATCTGAAAGGAGCAGGCGGACCGCGCCCCTAAAATCACCGTCATGGACTTTATGTTCAATGGTTACATATTTTTGGTTTAATTTATGGCTTACGGTTTCTTCAGGAAAATATAAGTTTGAATTGTCTATATTTTCTTTAACTTTACTTGTTAAAGATCGGTCCACCTTGTTTTCTGGTACTCTCAGGGCAGAGTACGAAAATGACAATAAGGTAAACCAATCGTGAACACTGTTATTACGTACGCAATTTTCCATTATTTCGCAAAGTTTACCTGCGGCAAGGTGCCTGGCACCCTTTGGAATGTGTTTTAGCACACGTACATTAGCTTTCAGGAATGGCAGATCTTCTAAGCTATTATTTTGAGGTTGAGAGATGCTTGCATCAGTGTTAGGGGCTGCCTGCGAAGCAATGGGTAGGACATTAGGAGCACCTGTGGGGTTGCCTTGCTGGGCAACATCTTTGTGAGCATGGCCGATGTGTATTTGGAGACCTCGGGGAACAATGTATTGTTTGGTTGATCCTGTGCAGTGTGGGCACGGTGCACGAATAGGGCTACTCATAAAATAGGCTACAATTAAAACTAAACTAACTAAACACAGTATAAAGATCATAAAAATACACAAAACGTCAACACGCGTGGGCACTGTATATCTGCTGCAATTGTAGCAGCGTAGGGCGGAGATGCACAGATGGGTATATCAACAAAGTACTAGATATAAAGACGTACAATAGGCGAGCACATTCGTCGTAGTACTTTGATAATTGAATATCAGTAAATCACAGTCCAATGTAGCTAGATGTGTAAAAAATGTAAATAAACATTTTCGTTGTTGACTAGTTGACATATGTCAAACAGGCTTGGGCACACAGCGGCGCACTAGAGAAGCGACACGGGCTGCGTAGGTGAGTGATTAATTAATCTATTGTCTGTAAGTCTCTGCACTTAAACTATGAATATATGATTACAACTCTAAATATATCCTGGATTGACTTATTCACTGTTCTGTCAACAGTACTTTCGAATCCCATTCTAATCGCGGTTTGATAATAGACGCCTACTTAATTTATAAAAAAACGAATACCTACTTGGTAGCACATTACAATATTATATTGCTTTAGCGTTTTTGTGGATAAAAAATGGGTAGGTACTTACAGGACATCTGTTTGTCATTGAAAATTAATATACCTATGCTTAATTTTGTAACACACGAAACACCAAAATATATTGAGAAAAGTTTACATATATCAATTACTTGCTGAAAATGGCCTCGAAGAATATACAAAAAAAGTTAGAGATTTTGTTGATATGGAATTAATGACAATATAATTCCATATGATAATAAGTCCTCTAAAATGCTTTTAGATACCCGTTTACTACGCTCGTCTCATAAAAGCGCACCCGAGCTTTAAGAGCTCTCATTATACAAGGTGCCCAAAAATTAGGGGAATTCCCGGGTTGCCAGTGCGTTTATGGGAGTACCGCTAGAAAGTTCTTGGAAGTTTTAGAAGGAAGGATAAAATTTTGAAATTACATAAAATAGTATTGCTTAGGTCCCAATACTAGGTAAATATTATTTATTACTTACTATATACCACGACTTCTAAAACATGACTGTTTTCCAAAAAAATCCCCCGCGGCGCATACTGCATATTGTCAACATTTCAATAGCAACAGGAAAGCACTTATTATTTGGCCACTCTGTATATCGGTATATATCGGACATCGGTAGCATAAAATACTACTACATTGTTATATCTTATAATATCGTTAAGTAGTCTCGTACTTTACGGTCGTATTATATAAGTACTCGTAAACACAACAGTTACTGAGATGCATTTTGATACTTAGCATTTCGTTCTCGTTAATGTACGTACTATAGTCTAGATAACCTGTTATTGACAAGAAAGCTTAGATTTTTTACATATTTGTGAAACGTTACTTTGGATAGGGATGTCTAAGCGTCCCCTTCCCCCTTAACGCTATACATCCATCAGAGTGAAATGTGTCCCTGTTGACTGTATTTTACTTATTCCGGGAGATATATTTATACCGCCTGGAAAAATGAGAAAAAAGGTAGTGCTGTTTGTTTACTCAAATGTATCATTCCACTTTAGTTTCGGAACTCTATTAATTTGTTACGACTTCCCTTACGTCGAACAAAGAATAACTCAATCTAACTGCACTCTCCGATTACACTTAGTTGTTACGTGTTTTAAAGTGAGTTTACTCTGGTGCACCGGCAAATTCACCTCACCCGCGCTCACACGACGGGCACAGTTCACATCAATTAAACAATGTATCCTGTTTATTTTCTATGCTCTTACACATAAACCAATTGTTCTATTTTTTTCTGTAGAGATAGTTAAAGTTCCAGTAAAAGACATACAAGATAGTTTTTATTTATAAAATTTGTATAACTCTTTACCGTATAACATAGTTTTTATCCCGGAAAATGTCATACAATTTTTTTCCAGATAACGTCGCAGGAAACAGCTAATCTAATATATTATCATATTGCTATGAACTTACCATTAGACTAGGTCGTGCATGTGTTTAGTGTGCGATGTGTGCGTGAAATTTTATTCTTACTCGTTAATATCAGTAAGGCTACTTGTATATGTACCTACAAGTAAAATTGCACCTACGCTACGGCCCGATCTTTTCGCAAACGATTCATAAAGCGTTGTCTGGTGTTTGTGCACTGCGGGCCAAGGGATATAGAGCGCGACAAGAGGCATCGATGATATGTTGAGAACAGCGTATTGCATTACAACATATTGCCGGGGTGAGATGTGAGACGTTGGATCATGGGTGCTTTATAGATTGTACTTTGAAATAAATACAATAAAGGACACTATGTTTTTGTTATTTATTTGATCTGATTTATTAATTACTCTCAAATGACCTATAGGTACATTAAAAATGAATGATCAGAATTTCGATAAAGTCAGCATATGGGGCTGGAAGGTTCTCGAGTGGCGGCCACGTACCGGAAGGCACAGCGTGGGTAGGTCCTCCCAAGGTGGTCTGATGACCTGGTGAAGGTCGCAAGAGACCGCTGGATGCGGGTGGCACAGGACCGGTCATTGTGGCAATCTTTGCGGGAGGCCTTCGTTCAGCAGTGGACGTCTTTCGGCTGATATGATGATGATGATGATGATGGAGCTGAAGTTTCAAGGGTGATTGTAGAACGTAAACTATAGGAAGCCTATATAAGAAATCCATTAATATTGATATGGCAAGTTGAAAAAAATAGGCACGTCGTGCCAGTCCCGTACGGTCGGTAAACAAACATGGTTAAATTAAATGCTTTTCAACTTGAAATTGAATTCGCAATATTGCTGTAGCGTTACTCACTGGCCTTTATGCACTTAAGTGCATGTTTTATCAACACTAGCTGGTCTGAGCTTGCACTGCTTATTTGTTATGTTAGCATACAGTTCGTGCTCTTGGTTATTAAACTAAAACATTGCGGGGAGTGCATTAATTGCAGTAAATATTTTACCTTCATTTTTGTTAATTTTCCATCAGTTAAGGACTATTAAAGAATAGGTACTTATAACACTGTCGGTGAAAACACTTATAAAAGAGTTTTATCTATCCATTTCTATCAGAAATATGAACCAAAATGAAGTTTTACTCTATCGTTGCAGTTTTCCAACAAGTTATTGTTACTTAAGATATGGAAATACAATATCCCATTCAAACTTTTCCTTGCGCAAAATGTACATTCGCTGTGAACACTTACTAAACGGACCCGGTACTTTGTAGTCAAGTTTGTACCTTACCTGTTTCTACGAGAACGGAAATGTGTCAGAATCAAACCACAATAAATTTTATGAAACTATATTTAGATAAGTAAGTAGTAAGAAGACATTTTTCATCCCAAATCTGAATTCCCGTCGGGTGTCGTAAGAGTCTACTTAGGGGTTGAAGTGTCACTGAATCATTATTTACAGAAGATTGGTGATGGGCAAGCAGCATCATCATTGTGGACACACTACCAACCCGCTTACCCAGCGTGGCAATTATGGGCATTTATCTCCAAATGCGTCCATGCGCATAGTTAATATGACAATGACAGTCCTACGCTAAGAAATGTGATTACATATTTATTTTTCATCACACTTTCTTTCTAAGCCCGGCATTGCTTGCATGCATCGCAGGAGTTATAGAACACTGAAATTCCCTAGGGAGTTATAGAAATGTTAGTACGTCAATTAATATCTACAATTTTGTCTTAAACTTATTTACATGCCTACGGCGTCGGGCTTCTAACACTCTAGTTAGTAATACCGTAGGTAGTTACCTCCTTTGATGCACAATACTAGGTAATAACGACTAATCCCATAAATATTATGTAAGTTTCATAGTTTACGAATAAACTGTCCAAAACATTTACAGACAATAAGCCGTCAATAAGGACTGTCAGTGTATGTTGAAACGAGATTAATACACCGTGTATTACTATCTCGCTTCAACATACAGCCACCAACGATAAAATAGGTTTTGGGGGGGCAGCGTGAAGCTGCCCCACCCCCATTTTGTTAAAAAAAAACGTATGTTGGAATCGGGTCTTAACGATTTCATATACTGAACTAACGTGAACCAACGATGAACTAACGATATAGATAATGTTATTTGCGGGCAAAAAGTATGGGGCGGGCAACTTCACGCACATCCACTAACGTCACCGCGCGAAGGCGGCGTTATAGTTGAGCTAGCGCCGCGCTGGGCCATTCATTACATTACTCGCTGAAATGCTAGATCGACTTATCGGCTATTGAGCTGTTTCCGCATTGCGTCTGCACCATTTGAGTTTAGCCGGCTGGAAGCTATACTTCTATAAAAGATACACCAGAACATGTCTAACGATTTTGAGCAACCGCAGTTAAAATGTAAGCCTAGGTCTACAGTTTGAACGCAATAAACAGTCTGTCTGTCTGCGTCCATGAACGTATCATCACGACCGAAACGTCAGGACAGGACAAATCTAAGTATAAGCGATTAACCCCTAGTGTGTCGCGAATATTTTTTTCTAATACTTTCCTCGTCACTGATCAGTGCTTAGACATACGAAGGGTTAAATCCCGTTACTTGTTTGAATATTATTTAAAATGCTTTTTTGTTAATTCCTCGCTGATTCTCGACAAACTAAATTTAAATTCAGGTTGGCACGCTATAATTGGGGTGCGATCCATTTTTGTAAAATATATTGCTAATTATGTTTTCCCGACATACGGTTAGTTATTATTACTATATAAATTGTAACGCATAGAGGTCTCATTAGCCTGTCAGGCTGTGGTTTAATTAGGCTTATCTAATTTTAATCTTCAACTAAGTAGATTAATTAAATAGTTTCTGAATGTAGGTACTTACAATCCAATCTGAATTTCTATTCGTGATGTATGTCACGGGATGATGTAAGTTATTCCTGCCTATTCATGTTATTAATATAGATAAATATTTTCTAAAAACATAAAACTAAAGCGCGTTTATAGTATTTAAAAATGCATCGTGTAGGTATCTCAACTGCCATAATTATGA
>JALPQI010009327.1:0-38362 GCA_025490895.1 Thaumatotibia leucotreta
TGTTTGTCAAACTAAACTCACGTCACGTGACGTGCATCAATGTCGTAATGGCAACAGCGCAATTTTAATTTAGCGAGTTCTAGATTAATACAAACCTCTTTATTAGCTGCTTCTAGGTCACCCTGAACTTGTTTATGGGCAATAGCGGCAGGGTTATCAGCTAAATGTATCACCTGAAACAATTTTCAACATGATATAATTTAAAGAATTTGTAGAGGCTGTTTATTGCGTGTTTGTTTGTGGAGTTTGAATTTATAAACTCACTTGCTTTGAAAATTAAGGTGATTCCCTTGTAAAATATGAATCACAGCTTGTAGCTACATTTGAAAGCAAGTGAGTGGTTACGTTCGCCGCGTTGTGACGAGGCAGTAAGAACACATTTGTCACCACTCCAACTCTTTCCGTGGGTGTCGTAACACATCAGTGTTACTGAACAGTAATTTATTGAACATTGATGATGGGCAGCATCATCATAACACATTACTGCGCTTGCCTTGGCTATTACGGTAATTTACCTCCTAATCCGTTTGTATGCATAGGTAATTTAGGAAGGCCTTTGTAGCAGTGGAGTGATACATTATGGGGTGATGAAGAGTGTGTATGCGGTACTTGCTCACGTCCGCTCTCGGTCCACTGTGGTGCTCACCTTAGTAGAAGGCGCGCTGAGCCTCTCTAGTTGCTGCAGGTTGTCCCGCCTCGTCGCGGTACTTGCTCACGTCCGCTCTCGGTCCACTGTGGTGCTCACCTTAGTAGAAGGCGCGCTGAGCCTCTCTAGTTGCTGCAGGTTGTCCCGCCTCGTCGCGGTACTTGCTCACGTTCGGTCTCGGGCCACTGTGGCAGCTCACCTTAGTAGAAGGCGCGCTGAGCCTCTCTAGTTGCTGCAGGTTGTCCCGCCTCGTCGCGGTACTTGCTCACGTCCGCTCTCGGTCCACTGTGGCAGCTCACCTTAGTAGAAGGCGCGCTGAGCCTCTCTAGTTGCTGCAGGTTGTCCCGCCTCGTCGCGGTACTTGCTCACGTCCGCTCTCGGTCCACTGTGGTGCTCACCTTAGTAGAAGGCGCGCTGAGCCTCTCTAGTTGCTGCAGGTTGTCCCGCCTCGTCGCGGTACTTGCTCACGTCCGCTCTCGGTCCACTGTGGTGCTCACCTTAGTAGAAGGCGCGCTGAGCCTCTCTAGTTGCTGCAGGTTGTCCCGCCTCGTCGCGGTACTTGCTCACGTCCGCTCTCGGTCCACTGTGGCAGCTCACCTTAGTAGAAGGCGCTGAGCCTCTCTAGTTGCTGCAGGTTGTCCCGCCTCGTCGCGGTACTTGCTCACGTCCGCTCTCGGTCCACTGTGGTGCTCACCTTAGTAGAAGGCGCGCTGAGCCTCTCTAGTTGCTGCAGGTTGTCCCGCCTCGTCGCGGGTACTTGCTCACGTCGGGTCTCGGTCCACTGTGGCAGCTCACCTTAGTAGAAGGCGCGCTGAGCCTCTCTAGTTGCTGCAGGTTGTCCCGCCTCGTCGCGGTACTTGCTCACGTCCGCTCTCGGTCCACTGTGGCAGCTCACCTTAGTAGAAGGCGCGCTGAGCCTCTCTAGTTGCTGCAGGTTGTCTCGCCTCGTCGCGGAACTTGCTCACGTCCGCTCTCGGTCCACTGTGGTGCTCACCTTAGTAGAAGGCGCGCTGAGCCTCTCTAGTTGCTGCAGGTTGTCCCGCCTCGTCGCGGTACTTGCTCACGTCCGCTCTCGGTCCACTGTGGCAGCTCACCTTAGTAGAAGGCGCGCTGAGCCTCTCTAGTTGCTGCAGGTTGTCCCGCCTCGTCGCGGTACTTGCTCACGTCCGCTCTCGGTCCACTGTGGTGCTCACCTTAGTAGAAGGCGCGCTGAGCCTCTCTAGTTGCTGCAGGTTGTCCCGCCTCGTCGCGGTACTTGCTCACGTCCGCTCTCGGTCCACTGTGGTGCTCACCTTAGTAGAAGGCGCGCTGAGCCTCTCTAGTTGTTGCTGCAGGTTGTCCCGCTGCGTGCGTAGCTTGCTGGCGTCGCGTCGCGCCGCCTCCGCCTCGTCACGGTACTTGCTCACGTCCGCTCTCAGCCCTTCCACCACTGTGAGCAGATAATTATTGATCAAAAATTGAAATAAAAAAAAATTAATATGAAATTTTACCTTCCAATAAAATTAATATTATGTTTCCTAGACTTCGGAGATCTTCAGGGTGTGAGAGCGTAGCGTCTCCCAATGACCGATAGATGCCGCTAGCGTCTATGAAGCCGCTCCATACCCCGTAGCGCTCCGCTGTGACGTAGTTTCCGGCCAAACAGCTTCCTGTAACCAACCAGCACGCACCCGGCGACTCGCCGCCATTTCATTGTTGAGGAGAATGTAAAGGTTGATAAAATATTGCCACCAGGAAGGCATTATCCAGATCTCCGAAGTCTAGGAAACATAATATTAATTTTATTGGAAGGTAAAATTTCATATTATGTGTTCCGTTCGACTTCGGAGATCTTCAGGGTGTGAGACCTGTCTATTATCTCCTGGTGGCGAGTCAGCGGGTGCAGAAATGTTAGGGCTCTACTGCCCTAAACCAACCAATGAATTTTGACGTGTAGTCAATAAAATTAAGAATACATGATGCATCGCTTTGCATTCAGAGGTTAAGAATAGGCTCAAACGAGGCTTTTCGGTTGGATTGACATGCTATTTGCATACATCTACAGAGTAGATATCCGCAGATTATATATAGGACTTACTTATCCGCAGATTTTACACATAAGTTTCACATAACATTTTCGGTAATTTATACGAATTGACACGTCCAGAATACCGGGTTCATATTTTGATGTTATCAAATTTAGAACGGAATTTCAGACAGAAAATAATTAAGTGAGAATTATTAGAATAATTGTCTACGTATAATACAGTACAGTGTAAGGTCATGGACTCTAGACTCGGTATTAACATTCCATATGTGGGTTTCTCTCTGATATGTCGTACAGCTGTTCAGATTAAAACTAGTATTCTTTAAGCGTTTAATCAAACAGGCACCTTGAAGGCGAAGGTTTCGCCAAATAAATACTTTACAAATAATATTAATCAGAGATTATCGTTCGCTACGCTAAATGCGATAAAATATGCGAGGATATTTTCGTTATTTGATTTGATGAGATAGCTGGCAGACGATGTTATTCTTAGCGTACCACGATGACTATTTTCCATATGGGCGTACCTGTTTTTACTTTGGAGAAACGCCAACGGAACACCAGCAGACTTTTCTTTTGATCTGGTCAGTTAGCGTCGGTGTAGCAGCGTTCCGCTTACCTAAACGCATCGTGCGTTCAGTTAGGGCCAGTAGACTGAGACATACTGTGGCACGTGAACGTTTGAGGTGAGCGAACAGGTCGATGGACGGGGTACCCTCGCGGGTGAAGATCTGCTCAGTGGCCTCCGGGCGCTGGTGCCGCTCGGGGGCGCAGTCCCCTAAGTCGTCCGTCGACTTCCTGAAAGTACCGACCTGTAGGTATATGAACCGAACTGGTTCCGTAAGTTCTGAACCTGTAGTGCGTAGGCAATTCCCTGATGCCAATACTTTCTGCGTTGGTCGTTGTAACTAATAATCATAGTAACTATCGATCTCCTCAGGTTCTCCTTAAGTTTTAAAGTGTAGTATTTTTGGAGTCGCAGTGCAAGTTCCCTGTTGGAGACCATGCACCGGCTTTCTGTTGAGGACCGACTGAGAATGCGGTGCGTTGATCAATATACTCAGTATAGTGTTTCCTTCTTACCTCGATATGAACGTATTTTATTACGTTCTTAATCCACCATGGGAGATTCCCTCAAGAGTCCGGTTGGCAGATGAGATGGGAGCTGGCATGGGACTTTGTAATCGCCCGAAGCAGTGTTAGGGCCTGCGATAGTGCAACCAGCCTCCATGGACGCCCAAGTTCGTAAGGTTGAGTCAGTCTAGGAGCGCACGGCGTTGGACGCGAGACAGGCTGTCTCGCAACCAATCATTTACCTTATTTTCCCTGCAGGACGCAAATGTTGTGGCTATGGTTTGAGTAAGGGTTGTAACGTATTTCAGGTAGTATATTTGCTAACCTAGGTTGATGGGGGTCGATCTGGTAATCTGTACTACTTTTTCGACTGGATTGCTATCAGGAAATAGTCTTGATAGGTGATCGAACGTTGGTCAGAAATGTATCATGTGGACGCAGTCACGGACGCATCCAATTGTTTACTTACAAATAATATTAAGTATACTAAAACTGCCCAGGACCGGAGTCAGAGGTGAACAGTCGTGTTGGGGACCAGGACTTTCTTTGGGTCGTTGCGCTAGAGGAGTAAGTAAGTTCAGCTATTAATATGGGAGACCTTTAATCGGCTCTGGGAAAGAATAATCTGTGTAGGGATAGCACCGGGCATAGCAATACGCTTAGATAAAAACGAAGAATTTATATTCTGTGACGAGTATACCGGTGTTTCGAGCTATCTCTCCATGGCCTCTTTCCTCGAGCAGCTGTATCTCGAGCTCGCTTACGGCCGGGGGTTTTTTGTCCCAAATTTGTCTCGGAGAAATGGTTCGTTTTATGAGGAGGAACCACCCGTATAGTTGGAGAACGAGTACGAGTAGAGAGATTATAAGAGATCTGTTTCCAAACCTTGTCAATACCACCAGTTTTCAGAAAGCAGGCCCGCGGATTTGAGTGTCTGAGGAATCCGGGGCTGGCCAAACAGGATACATTTGTAGAATAACATGAGATATTACGTTACAGATTCCATTCATTGTCGAACAGGTCTTCGGTTTGGTGCAGTGTGCACTAAGTGTTCCTGCTTCTGCTGTATTGGATCATTGGAGACTGCAGATAGTATTTGAATATAGATACGACGTACAGATTTCCTATAGAACAATAGGACGCAGTTCCTTGTGACTCGGTCAGCCACTACAACGGATCCTCGATCGAGAACGAGGGGTTTGCAATCCCCCAGCTGCAGTAGGCACGTGTATGTCTATCAGGAACACCCGAAGCAGGAGCACCAGACTGTGGTTTGCAATGCTTCCGCTCGGCAGGCGGCGCCAGGGTGGTTGCCGGCATCAGCTTGGTTACTTACGTGATATGGGGGGGCCAAACTGACAAGAGTCGTTGGCGCTTTCGCGTTAGGCAGAGCTTCCGCCGTATGGCGAATATCGCGGTCGGTGGCGTCATCCGGCCAGTTGGCAGCCGGCAGCGAGGCGTTATCGTGGCGTCATTGTATCGGCTTGGCGGGCCACTGTAGTTGCACAATGAACTTCATCGGACCAATTGTATTGTGACTTGTAGCGCCATTGCGGTGGTCGCGTGAATGTAGCGGTTTCGTGATCGGCAGCAACATGGAGGTGGGTTATACCGCCATGCCTGGACAACATCAGCATCAGCATCGAACGGCAGTATTATTACATGTAATGTCATCATGGTGACTATAATTTCGTGGCCAGCGGTGTCCCGTGGCACCCGGTGAGGTCAATACCGATGGTGCCATCGCGACGACTAGTGAAGTCGGGACCGGTGGCGTGGTTGCGGCAGCCAATGAGGCGAGGACCGGTGGCACCGTTGTAGCGCCCAGTTAGGTCGGGATCGGTAGCATCGTAGTGGCACCCCGTCAAAAAACGGGATCAGTGGTGCCGGCATGGCACTCAATGACGTTAGTATCTGTGGCACCCACGTGGCGAGCAGTGAGCTCAGGACGGGTGGTGCCCACGTGGCAGCTAGTGACGCCGGGGCCGGCGGCACCGACATGGCGTCAGTGAGGTCAGGGCCGGTGGTGTTCACGTGGCGTTCAGTAGCGTCGGGACCGGTGGCGGCCAGCGTCGGGACCGATGGCGTCCCCGTGACAGCTAGCGAAGTCAGGCCCGGTGGCACCAACATGGCAGCCAGTGGAGTCCCCGCCCCGGTGGCACCGTCGTGGCGGCCAGTGAGGTCGGGATCGGAGGCGCCCCCGTGGCGGCCAGTGAGGTCAGGATCGGTGGCGCCCAGGTGGCGGCCAGTGAGATCAGGACCGGTGGCGCCCATGTGGCGGCCAGTGAAGTCGGGATCGGTGGCGCCCAGGTGGCGGCCAGTGAGATCAGGACCGGTGGCACCCAAGTGGCGGCCAGTGAGGGCAGGATCGGTGGCGCCCAGGTGGCGGCCAGTGAGATCAGGACCGGTGGCGCCCATGTGGCGGCCAGTGAGGTCGGGATCGGTGGCGCCCAGGTGGCGGCCAGTGAGATCAGGACCGGTGGCGCCCCCGTGGCGGCCAGTGAAGTCAGGATCGGTGGCGCCCAGGTGGCGGCCAGTGAGATCAGGACCGGTGGCGCCCATGTGGCGGCCAGTGAGGTCGGGATCGGTGGCGCCCAGGTGGCGGCCAGTGAGATCAGGACCGGTGGCTCCCACGTGGCGGCCAGTGAGGTCAGGACCGGTGGCGCCCACGTGGCGGCCAGAGAGGTCAGGACCAGTGGCGCCCATCAGTCTCTGTCGATCACAACATTCGTCGCCATCCGCAGACTAGACTCCTTGGGTTAATAGAATATCATTAAGCTAACTCACCAATCGATCCAAGAGCGGAAAACGTAAAGAGTACCCAGGTCCAGCTGCAGCTCCCGGCGGCGGCGGCGGAGCGCGGGGTGGCCCCCGGCGCGCCCGGCCGCGGCGGCGACACGGCGGCGGAGCGCGGGGTGGCCCCCGGCGCGCCCGGCCGCGGCGGCGACACGGCGGCGGAGCGCGGGGTGGCCCTCGGCGCGCCCGGCCGCGGCGGCGACACGGCGGCGGAGCGCGGGGTGGCCCCCGGCGCGCCCGGCCGCGGCGGCGACACGGCGGCGGAGCGCGGGGTGGCCCCCGGCGCGCCCGGCCGCGGCGGCGACACGGCGGCGGAGCGCGGGGTGGCCCCCGGCGCGCCCGGCCGCGGCGGCGACACGGCGGCGGAGCGCGGGGTGGCCCCCGGCGCGCCCGGCCGCGGCGGCGACACGGCGGCGGAGCGCGGGGTGGCCCTCGGCGCGCCCGGCCGCGGCGGCGACACGGCGGCGGAGCGCGGGGTGGCCCCCGGCGCGCCCGGCCGCGGCGGCGACACGGCGGCGGAGCGCGGGGTGGCCCCCGGCGCGCCCGGCCGCGGCGGCGACACGGCGGCGGAGCGCGGGGTGGCCCCCGGCGCGCCCGGCCGCGGCGGCGACACGGCGGCGGAGCGCGGGGTGGCCCCCGGCGCGCCCGGCCGCGGCGGCGACACGGCGGCGGAGCGCGGGGTGGCCCCCGGCGCGCCCGGCCGCGGCGGCGACACGGCGGCGGAGCGCGGGGTGGCCCCCGGCGCGCCCGGCCGCGGCGGCGACACGATGTAGCGATGCACGTTCCCTCTCGTCGGGTGCGGAGCGGCTTACGTTACCGTATGAGAAGTGACGCGATTGAAAACACGCGTCAATCGGACGATTTCCTACTTAAATCTCGGAAACGCCTACGACTGAACGACGGTAACGTTTAAAACACGATCGTGGTCGAAGAAGATATTTCGGAAGAAAAAGTGGGTAGTTCGAAGTCGCTCGAGAAAAATTTCGCGATCGCGCGATCGCCCGACGGGCGTTAATCGCTTCGAAAAGTACTTCGGGGACACAATTATTCGAAATTAAATTTTAAAATTCAAATCTTCATTTCGTCGTAAATATTTAACGACGGATCACTTTCTTGACGAATAATAAAAACACTCAAATGACTTCCTTAAAATAACTTTTCCGTTCAAACAGAAGTTCCGGAGTATAATTACTGCGAATCGATCACTTGAGAAGTTAATGACCACGTGTCGAATTTAAATAGAAATATGCGGACCTTCGGCCAAGACGGTCGACGAAACAATGAAATGGCGGCGAGTCGCCGGGTGCGTGCTGGTTGGTTACAGGAAGCTGTTTGGCCGGAAACTACGTCACAGCGGAGCGCTACGGGGTATGGAGCGGCTTCATAGACGCTAGCGGCATCTATCGGTCATTGGGAGACGCTACGCTCTCACACCCTGAAGATCTCCGAAGTCGAACGGAACACATAATATGTGGATGATGGATGTAACTCCAACTCCCCAGCCATCAAACAATTATCAACAGTCAACTAAGCCTTTTTAATAACTCTTTGTCTAACTTATCATCAGGCTAATGGCTGCAGCGCGCGCTCTAGTTGTTCGACGCGGGCGGAGAGTAACGCAGCGCTGCCTGTGCCCGTTTCTGTCAGCGTCACTGTTAGCTCGTAGTGTAGCTACTAGTGTCACCTGCAGCGTGCGAGCTCTGGTCGTGCATGGCGAGCAGGTCTCGGTAGCCCTGCAGCGCGCGCTCTAGTTGTTCGACGCCGGAGAGTAACGCAGCGCTGCCTGTGCCCGTTTCTGTCAGCGTCACTGTTAGCTCGTAGTGTAGCTACTAGTGTCACCTGCAGCGTGCGAGCTCTGGTCGTGCATGGCGAGCAGGTCTCGGTAGCCCTGCAGCGCGCGCTCTAGTTGTTCGACGCCGGAGAGTAACGCAGCGCTGCCTGTGCCCGTTTCTGTCAGCGTCACTGTTAGCTCGTAGTGTAGCTACTAGTGTCACCTGCAGCGTGCGAGCTCTGGTCGTGCATGGCGAGCAGGTCTCGGTAGCCCTGCAGCGCGCGCTCTAGTTGTTCGACGCCGGAGAGTAACGCAGCGCTGCCTGTGCCCGTTTCTGTCAGCGTCACTGTTAGCTCGTAGTGTAGCTACTAGTGTCACCTGCAGCGTGCGAGCTCTGGTCGTGCATGGCGAGCAGGTCTCGGTAGCCCTGCAGCGCGCGCTCTAGTTGTTCGACGCCGGAGAGTAACGCAGCGCTGCCTGTGCCCGTTTCTGTCAGCGTCACTGTTAGCTCGTAGTGTAGCTACTAGTGTCACCTGCAGCGTGCGAGCTCTGGTCGTGCATGGCGAGCAGGTCTCGGTAGCCCTGCAGCGCGCGCTCTAGTTGTTCGACGCGGGCGGAGAGTAACGCAGCGCTGCCTGTGCCCGTTTCTGTCAGCGTCACTGTTAGCTCGTAGTGTAGCTACTAGTGTCACCTGCAGCGTGCGAGCTCTGGTCGTGCATGGCGAGCAGGTCTCGGTAGCCCTGCAGCGCGCGCTCTAGTTGTTCGACGCGGGCGGAGAGTAACGCAGCGCTGCCTGTGCCCGTTTCTGTCAGCGTCACTGTTAGCTCGTAGTGTAGCTACTAGTGTCACCTGCAGCGTGCGAGCTCTGGTCGTGCATGGCGAGCAGGTCTCGGTAGCCCTGCAGCGCGCGCTCTAGTTGTTCGACGCCGGAGAGTAACGCAGCGCTGCCTGTGCCCGTTTCTGTCAGCGTCACTGTTAGCTCGTAGTGTAGCTACTAGTGTCACCTGCAGCGTGCGAGCTCTGGTCGTGCATGGCGAGCAGGTCTCGGTAGCCCTGCAGCGCGCGCTCTAGTTGTTCGACGCGGGCGGAGAGTAACGCAGCGCTGCCTGTGCCCGTTTCTGTCAGCGTCACTGTTAGCTCGTAGTGTAGCTACTAGTGTCACCTGCAGCGTGCGAGCTCTGGTCGTGCATGGCGAGCAGGTCTCGGTAGCCCTGCAGCGCGCGCTCTAGTTGTTCGACGCCGGAGAGTAACGCAGCGCTGCCTGTGCCCGTTTCTGTCAGCGTCACTGTTAGCTCGTAGTGTAGCTACTAGTGTCACCTGCAGCGTGCGAGCTCTGGTCGTGCATGGCGAGCAGGTCTCGGTAGCCCTGCAGCGCGCGCTCTAGTTGTTCGACGCCGGAGAGTAACGCAGCGCTGCCTGTGCCCGTTTCTGTCAGCGTCACTGTTAGCTCGTAGTGTAGCTACTAGTGTCACCTGCAGCGTGCGAGCTCTGGTCGTGCATGGCGAGCAGGTCTCGGTAGCCCTGCAGCGCGCGCTCTAGTTGTTCGACGCGGGCGGAGAGTAACGCAGCGCTGCCTGTGCCCGTTTCTGTCAGCGTCACTGTTAGCTCGTAGTGTAGCTACTAGTGTCACCTGCAGCGTGCGAGCTCTGGTCGTGCATGGCGAGCAGGTCTCGGTAGCCCTGCAGCGCGCGCTCTAGTTGTTCGACGCGGGCGGAGAGTAACGCAGCGCTGCCTGTGCCCGTTTCTGTCAGCGTCACTGTTAGCTCGTAGTGTAGCTACTAGTGTCACCTGCAGCGTGCGAGCTCTGGTCGTGCATGGCGAGCAGGTCTCGGTAGCCCTGCAGCGCGCGCTCTAGTTGTTCGACGCGGGCGGAGAGTAACGCAGCGCTGCCTGTGCCCGTTTCTGTCAGCGTCACTGTTAGCTCGTAGTGTAGCTACTAGTGTCACCTGCAGCGTGCGAGCTCTGGTCGTGCATGGCGAGCAGGTCTCGGTAGCCCTGCAGCGCGCGCTCTAGTTGTTCGACGCGGGCGGAGAGTAACGCAGCGCTGCCTGTGCCCGTTTCTGTCAGCGTCACTGTTAGCTCGTAGTGTAGCTACTAGTGTCACCTGCAGCGTGCGAGCTCTGGTCGTGCATGGCGAGCAGGTCTCGGTAGCCCTGCAGCGCGCGCTCTAGTTGTTCGACGCCGGAGAGTAACGCAGCGCTGCCTGTGCCCGTTTCTGTCAGCGTCACTGTTAGCTCGTAGTGTAGCTACTAGTGTCACCTGCAGCGTGCGAGCTCTGGTCGTGCATGGCGAGCAGGTCTCGGTAGCCCTGCAGCGCGCGCTCTAGTTGTTCGACGCGGGCGGAGAGTAACGCAGCGCTGCCTGTGCCCGTTTCTGTCAGCGTCACTGTTAGCTCGTAGTGTAGCTACTAGTGTCACCTGCAGCGTGCGAGCTCTGGTCGTGCATGGCGAGCAGGTCTCGGTAGCCCTGCAGCGCGCGCTCTAGTTGTTCGACGCGGGCGGAGAGTAACGCAGCGCTGCCTGTGCCCGTTTCTGTCAGCGTCACTGTTAGCTCGTAGTGTAGCTACTAGTGTCACCTGCAGCGTGCGAGCTCTGGTCGTGCATGGCGAGCAGGTCTCGGTAGCCCTGCAGCGCGCGCTCTAGTTGTTCGACGCGGGCGGAGAGTAACGCAGCGCTGCCTGTGCCCGTTTCTGTCAGCGTCACTGTTAGCTCGTAGTGTAGCTACTACTAGTGTCACCTGCAGCGTGCGAGCTCTGGTCGTGCATGGCGAGCAGGTCTCGGTAGCCCTGCAGCGCGCGCTCTAGTTGTTCGACGCGGGCGGAGAGTAACGCAGCGCTGCCTGTGCCCGTTTCTGTCAGCGTCACTGTTAGCTCGTAGTGTAGCTACTAGTGTCACCTGCAGCGTGCGAGCTCTGGTCGTGCATGGCGAGCAGGTCTCGGTAGCCCTGCAGCGCGCGCTCTAGTTGTTCGACGCGGCCGGAGAGTAACGCAGCGCTGCCTGTGCCCGTTTCTGTCAGCGTCACTGTTAGCTCGTAGTGTAGCTACTAGTGTCACCTGCAGCGTGCGAGCTCTGGTCGTGCATGGCGAGCAGGTCTCGGTAGCCCTGCAGCGCGCGCTCTAGTTGTTCGACGCGGGCGGAGAGTAACGCAGCGCTGCCTGTGCCCGTTTCTGTCAGCGTCACTGTTAGCTCGTAGTGTAGCTACTAGTGTCACCTGCAGCGTGCGAGCTCTGGTCGTGCATGGCGAGCAGGTCTCGGTAGCCCTGCAGCGCGCGCTCTAGTTGTTCGACGCCGGAGAGTAACGCAGCGCTGCCTGTGCCCGTTTCTGTCAGCGTCACTGTTAGCTCGTAGTGTAGCTACTAGTGTCACCTGCAGCGTGCGAGCTCTGGTCGTGCATGGCGAGCAGGTCTCGGTAGCCCTGCAGCGCGCGCTCTAGTTGTTCGACGCCGGAGAGTAACGCAGCGCTGCCTGTGCCCGTTTCTGTCAGCGTCACTGTTAGCTCGTAGTGTAGCTACTAGTGTCACCTGCAGCGTGCGAGCTCTGGTCGTGCATGGCGAGCAGGTCTCGGTAGCCCTGCAGCGCGCGCTCTAGTTGTTCGACGCGGGAGAGTAACGCAGCGCTGCCTGTGCCCGTTTCTGTCAGCGTCACTGTTAGCTCGTAGTGTAGCTACTAGTGTCACCTGCAGCGTGCGAGCTCTGGTCGTGCATGGCGAGCAGGTCTCGGTAGCCCTGCAGCGCGCGCTCTAGTTGTTCGACGCGGGCGGAGAGTAACGCAGCGCTGCCTGTGCCCGTTTCTGTCAGCGTCACTGTTAGCTCGTAGTGTAGCTACTAGTGTCACCTGCAGCGTGCGAGCTCTGGTCGTGCATGGCGAGCAGGTCTCGGTAGCCCTGCAGCGCGCGCTCTAGTTGTTCGACGCCGGAGAGTAACGCAGCGCTGCCTGTGCCCGTTTCTGTCAGCGTCACTGTTAGCTCG
The DNA here is from genome assembly GCA_025490895.1 of Thaumatotibia leucotreta. Lineage (NCBI taxonomy): Eukaryota > Metazoa > Arthropoda > Insecta > Lepidoptera > Tortricidae > Thaumatotibia > Thaumatotibia leucotreta. The sequence goes on from JALPQI010009327.1 coordinate 12,281, forward strand.
TAGTGTAGCTACTAGTGTCACCTGCAGCGTGCGAGCTCTGGTCGTGCATGGCGAGCAGGTCTCGGTAGCCCTGCAGCGCGCGCTCTAGTTGTTCGACGCGGGCGGAGAGTAACGCAGCGCTGCCTGTGCCCGTTTCTGTCTGCGTCACTGTTAGCTCGTAGTGTAGCTACTAGTGTCACCTGCAGCGTGCGAGCTCTGGTCGTGCATGGCGAGCAGGTCTCGGTAGCCCTGCAGCGCGCGCTCTAGTTGTTCGACGCGGGCGGAGAGTAACGCAGCGCTGCCTGTGCCCGTTTCTGTCAGCGTCACTGTTAGCTCGTAGTGTAGCTACTAGTGTCACCTGCAGCGTGCGAGCTCTGGTCGTGCATGGCGAGCAGGTCTCGGTAGCCCTGCAGCGCGCGCTCTAGTTGTTCGACGCCGGAGAGTAACGCAGCGCTGCCTGTGCCCGTTTCTGTCAGCGTCACTGTTAGCTCGTAGTGTAGCTACTAGTGTCACCTGCAGCGTGCGAGCTCTGGTCGTGCATGGCGAGCAGGTCTCGGTAGCCCTGCAGCGCGCGCTCTAGTTGTTCGACGCGGGCGGAGAGTAACGCAGCGCTGCCTGTGCCCGTTTCTGTCAGCGTCACTGTTAGCTCGTAGTGTAGCTACTAGTGTCACCTGCAGCGTGCGAGCTCTGGTCGTGCATGGCGAGCAGGTCTCGGTAGCCCTGCAGCGCGCGCTCTAGTTGTTCGACGCGGGCGGAGAGTAACGCAGCGCTGCCTGTGCCCGTTTCTGTCAGCGTCACTGTTAGCTCGTAGTGTAGCTACTAGTGTCACCTGCAGCGTGCGAGCTCTGGTCGTGCATGGCGAGCAGGTCTCGGTAGCCCTGCAGCGCGCGCTCTAGTTGTTCGACGCGGGCGGAGAGTAACGCAGCGCTGCCTGTGCCCGTTTCTGTCAGCGTCACTGTTAGCTCGTAGTGTAGCTACTAGTGTCACCTGCAGCGTGCGAGCTCTGGTCGTGCATGGCGAGCAGGTCTCGGTAGCCCTGCAGCGCGCGCTCTAGTTGTTCGACGCGGGCGGAGAGTAACGCAGCGCTGCCTGTGCCCGTTTCTGTCAGCGTCACTGTTAGCTCGTAGTGTAGCTACTAGTGTCACCTGCAGCGTGCGAGCTCTGGTCGTGCATGGCGAGCAGGTCTCGGTAGCCCTGCAGCGCGCGCTCTAGTTGTTCGACGCGGGCGGAGAGTAACGCAGCGCTGCCTGTGCCCGTTTCTGTCAGCGTCACTGTTAGCTCGTAGTGTAGCTACTAGTGTCACCTGCAGCGTGCGAGCTCTGGTCGTGCATGGCGAGCAGGTCTCGGTAGCCCTGCAGCGCGCGCTCTAGTTGTTCGACGCGGGCGGAGAGTAACGCAGCGCTGCCTGTGCCCGTTTCTGTCAGCGTCACTGTTAGCTCGTAGTGTAGCTACTAGTGTCACCTGCAGCGTGCGAGCTCTGGTCGTGCATGGCGAGCAGGTCTCGGTAGCCCTGCAGCGCGCGCTCTAGTTGTTCGACGCGGGCGGAGAGTAACGCAGCGCTGCCTGTGCCCGTTTCTGTCAGCGTCACTGTTAGCTCGTAGTGTAGCTACTAGTGTCACCTGCAGCGTGCGAGCTCTGGTCGTGCATGGCGAGCAGGTCTCGGTAGCCCTGCAGCGCGCGCTCTAGTTGTTCGACGCGGGCGGAGAGTAACGCAGCGCTGCCTGTGCCCGTTTCTGTCAGCGTCACTGTTAGCTCGTAGTGTAGCTACTAGTGTCACCTGCAGCGTGCGAGCTCTGGTCGTGCATGGCGAGCAGGTCTCGGTAGCCCTGCAGCGCGCGCTCTAGTTGTTCGACGCGGGCGGAGAGTAACGCAGCGCTGCCTGTGCCCGTTTCTCCTGTCAGCGTCACTGTTAGCTCGTAGTGTAGCTACTAGTGTCACCTGCAGCGTGCGAGCTCTGGTCGTGCATGGCGAGCAGGTCTCGGTAGCCCTGCAGCGCGCGCTCTAGTTGTTCGACGCCGGAGAGTAACGCAGCGCTGCCTGTGCCCGTTTCTGTCAGCGTCACTGTTAGCTCGTAGTGTAGCTACTAGTGTCACCTGCAGCGTGCGAGCTCTGGTCGTGCATGGCGAGCAGGTCTCGGTAGCCCTGCAGCGCGCGCTCTAGTTGTTCGACGCGGGCGGAGAGTAACGCAGCGCTGCCTGTGCCCGTTTCTGTCAGCGTCACTGTTAGCTCGTAGTGTAGCTACTAGTGTCACCTGCAGCGTGCGAGCTCTGGTCGTGCATGGCGAGCAGGTCTCGGTAGCCCTGCAGCGCGCGCTCTAGTTGTTCGACGCTGGAGAGTAACGCAGCGCTGCCTGTGCCCGTTTCTGTCTGCGTCACTGTTAGCTCGTAGTGTAGCTACTAGTGTCACCTGCAGCGTGCGAGCTCTGGTCGTGCATGGCGAGCAGGTCTCGGTAGCCCTGCAGCGCGCGCTCTAGTTGTTCGACGAGCGGAGAGTAACGCAGCGCTGCCTGTGCCCGTTTCTGTCAGCGTCACTGTTAGCTCGTAGTGTAGCTACTAGTGTCACCTGCAGCGTGCGAGCTCTGGTCGTGCATGGCGAGCAGGTCTCGGTAGCCCTGCAGCGCGCGCTCTAGTTGTTCGACGCCGGAGAGTAACGCAGCGCTGCCTGTGCCCGTTTCTGTCAGCGTCACTGTTAGCTCGTAGTGTAGCTACTAGTGTCACCTGCAGCGTGCGAGCTCTGGTCGTGCATGGCGAGCAGGTCTCGGTAGCCCTGCAGCGCGCGCTCTAGTTGTTCGACGCGGGCGGAGAGTAACGCAGCGCTGCCTGTGCCCGTTTCTGTCTGCGTCACTGTTAGCTCGTAGTGTAGCTACTAGTGTCACCTGCAGCGTGCGAGCTCTGGTCGTGCATGGCGAGCAGGTCTCGGTAGCCCTGCAGCGCGCGCTCTAGTTGTTCGACGCGGGCGGAGAGTAACGCAGCGCTGCCTGTGCCCGTTTCTGTCAGCGTCACTGTTAGCTCGTAGTGTAGCTACTAGTGTCACCTGCAGCGTGCGAGCTCTGGTCGTGCATGGCGAGCAGGTCTCGGTAGCCCTGCAGCGCGCGCTCTAGTTGTTCGACGCGGGCGGAGAGTAACGCAGCGCTGCCTGTGCCCGTTTCTGTCAGCGTCACTGTTAGCTCGTAGTGTAGCTACTAGTGTCACCTGCAGCGTGCGAGCTCTGGTCGTGCATGGCGAGCAGGTCTCGGTAGCCCTGCAGCGCGCGCTCTAGTTGTTCGACGCCGGAGAGTAACGCAGCGCTGCCTGTGCCCGTTTCTGTCAGCGTCACTGTTAGCTCGTAGTGTAGCTACTAGTGTCACCTGCAGCGTGCGAGCTCTGGTCGTGCATGGCGAGCAGGTCTCGGTAGCCCTGCAGCGCGCGCTCTAGTTGTTCGACGCGGGCGGAGAGTAACGCAGCGCTGCCTGTGCCCGTTTCTGTCCGCGTCACTGTTAGCTCGTAGTGTAGCTACTAGTGTCACCTGCAGCGTGCGAGCTCTGGTCGTGCATGGCGAGCAGGTCTCGGTAGCCCTGCAGCGCGCGCTCTAGTTGTTCGACGCCGGAGAGTAACGCAGCGCTGCCTGTGCCCGTTTCTGTCAGCGTCACTGTTAGCTCGTAGTGTAGCTACTAGTGTCACCTGCAGCGTGCGAGCTCTGGTCGTGCATGGCGAGCAGGTCTCGGTAGCCCTGCAGCGCGCGCTCTAGTTGTTCGACGCGGGCGGAGAGTAACGCAGCGCTGCCTGTGCCCGTTTCTGTCAGCGTCACTGTTAGCTCGTAGTGTAGCTACTAGTGTCACCTGCAGCGTGCGAGCTCTGGTCGTGCATGGCGAGCAGGTCTCGGTAGCCCTGCAGCGCGCGCTCTAGTTGTTCGACGCCGGAGAGTAACGCAGCGCTGCCTGTGCCCGTTTCTGTCAGCGTCACTGTTAGCTCGTAGTGTAGCTACTAGTGTCACCTGCAGCGTGCGAGCTCTGGTCGTGCATGGCGAGCAGGTCTCGGTAGCCCTGCAGCGCGCGCTCTAGTTGTTCGACGCGGGCGGAGAGTAACGCAGCGCTGCCTGTGCCCGTTTCTGTCAGCGTCACTGTTAGCTCGTAGTGTAGCTACTAGTGTCACCTGCAGCGTGCGAGCTCTGGTCGTGCATGGCGAGCAGGTCTCGGTAGCCCTGCAGCGCGCGCTCTAGTTGTTCGACGCGGGCGGAGAGTAACGCAGCGCTGCCTGTGCCCGTTTCTGTCAGCGTCACTGTTAGCTCGTAGTGTAGCTACTAGTGTCACCTGCAGCGTGCGAGCTCTGGTCGTGCATGGCGAGCAGGTCTCGGTAGCCCTGCAGCGCGCGCTCTAGTTGTTCGACGCGGGCGGAGAGTAACGCAGCGCTGCCTGTGCCCGTTTCTGTCAGCGTCACTGTTAGCTCGTAGTGTAGCTACTAGTGTCACCTGCAGCGTGCGAGCTCTGGTCGTGCATGGCGAGCAGGTCTCGGTAGCCCTGCAGCGCGCGCTCTAGTTGTTCGACGCGGGCGGAGAGTAACGCAGCGCTGCCTGTGCCCGTTTCTGTCAGCGTCACTGTTAGCTCGTAGTGTAGCTACTAGTGTCACCTGCAGCGTGCGAGCTCTGGTCGTGCATGGCGAGCAGGTCTCGGTAGCCCTGCAGCGCGCGCTCTAGTTGTTCGACGCGGGCGGAGAGTAACGCAGCGCTGCCTGTGCCCGTTTCTGTCAGCGTCACTGTTAGCTCGTAGTGTAGCTACTAGTGTCACCTGCAGCGTGCGAGCTCTGGTCGTGCATGGCGAGCAGGTCTCGGTAGCCCTGCAGCGCGCGCTCTAGTTGTTCGACGCGGGCGGAGAGTAACGCAGCGCTGCCTGTGCCCGTTTCTGTCAGCGTCACTGTTAGCTCGTAGTGTAGCTACTAGTGTCACCTGCAGCGTGCGAGCTCTGGTCGTGCATGGCGAGCAGGTCTCGGTAGCCCTGCAGCGCGCGCTCTAGTTGTTCGACGCCGGAGAGTAACGCAGCGCTGCCTGTGCCCGTTTCTGTCAGCGTCACTGTTAGCTCGTAGTGTAGCTACTAGTGTCACCTGCAGCGTGCGAGCTCTGGTCGTGCATGGCGAGCAGGTCTCGGTAGCCCTGCAGCGCGCGCTCTAGTTGTTCGACGCCGGAGAGTAACGCAGCGCTGCCTGTGCCCGTTTCTGTCAGCGTCACTGTTAGCTCGTAGTGTAGCTACTAGTGTCACCTGCAGCGTGCGAGCTCTGGTCGTGCATGGCGAGCAGGTCTCGGTAGCCCTGCAGCGCGCGCTCTAGTTGTTCGACGCGGGCGGAGAGTAACGCAGTGCTGCCTGTGCCCGTTTCTGTCAGCGTCACTGTTAGCTCGTAGTGTAGCTACTAGTGTCACCTGCAGCGTGCGAGCTCTGGTCGTGCATGGCGAGCAGGTCTCGGTAGCCCTGCAGCGCGCGCTCTAGTTGTTCGACGCGGGCGGAGAGTAACGCAGCGCTGCCTGTGCCCGTTTCTGTCAGCGTCACTGTTAGCTCGTAGTGTAGCTACTAGTGTCACCTGCAGCGTGCGAGCTCTGGTCGTGCATGGCGAGCAGGTCTCGGTAGCCCTGCAGCGCGCGCTCTAGTTGTTCGACGCGGGCGGAGAGTAACGCAGCGCTGCCTGTGCCCGTTTCTGTCAGCGTCACTGTTAGCTCGTAGTGTAGTTACTAGTGTCACCTGCAGCGTGCGAGCCCTGGTCGTGCATGGCGAGCAGGTCTCGGTAGCCCTGCAGCGCGCGCTCTAGTTGTTCGACGCGGGCGGAGAGTAACGCAGCGCTGCCTGTGCCCGTTTCTGTCTGCGTCACTGTTAGCTCGTAGTGTAGCTACTAGTGTCACCTGCAGCGTGCGAGCTCTGGTCGTGTATGGCGAGCAGGTCTCGGTAGCCCTGCAGCGCGCGCTCTAGTTGTTCGACGCGGGCGGAGAGTAACGCAGCGCTGCCTGTGCCCGTTTCTGTCAGCGTCACTGTTAGCTCGTAGTGTAGCTACTAGTGTCACCTGCAGCGTGCGAGCTCTGGTCGTGCATGGCGAGCAGGTCTCGGTAGCCCTGCAGCGCGCGCTCTAGTTGTTCGACGCGGGCGGAGAGTAACGCAGCGCTGCCTGTGCCCGTTTCTGTCAGCGTCACTGTTAGCTCGTAGTGTAGCTACTAGTGTCACCTGCAGCGTGCGAGCTCTGGTCGTGCATGGCGAGCAGGTCTCGGTAGCCCTGCAGCGCGCGCTCTAGTTGTTCGACGCCGGAGAGTAACGCAGCGCTGCCTGTGCCCGTTTCTGTCAGCGTCACTGTTAGCTCGTAGTGTAGCTACTAGTGTCACCTGCAGCGTGCGAGCTCTGGTCGTGCATGGCGAGCAGGTCTCGGTAGCCCTGCAGCGCGCGCTCTAGTTGTTCGACGCCGGAGAGTAACGCAGCGCTGCCTGTGCCCGTTTCTGTCAGCGTCACTGTTAGCTCGTAGTGTAGCTACTAGTGTCACCTGCAGCGTGCGAGCTCTGGTCGTGCATGGCGAGCAGGTCTCGGTAGCCCTGCAGCGCGCGCTCTAGTTGTTCGACGCGGGCGGAGAGTAACGCAGTGCTGCCTGTGCCCGTTTCTGTCAGCGTCACTGTTAGCTCGTAGTGTAGCTACTAGTGTCACCTGCAGCGTGCGAGCTCTGGTCGTGCATGGCGAGCAGGTCTCGGTAGCCCTGCAGCGCGCGCTCTAGTTGTTCGACGCGGGCGGAGAGTAACGCAGCGCTGCCTGTGCCCGTTTCTGTCAGCGTCACTGTTAGCTCGTAGTGTAGCTACTAGTGTCACCTGCAGCGTGCGAGCTCTGGTCGTGCATGGCGAGCAGGTCTCGGTAGCCCTGCAGCGCGCGCTCTAGTTGTTCGACGCGGGCGGAGAGTAACGCAGCGCTGCCTGTGCCCGTTTCTGTCAGCGTCACTGTTAGCTCGTAGTGTAGTTACTAGTGTCACCTGCAGCGTGCGAGCCCTGGTCGTGCATGGCGAGCAGGTCTCGGTAGCCCTGCAGCGCGCGCTCTAGTTGTTCGACGCGGGCGGAGAGTAACGCAGCGCTGCCTGTGCCCGTTTCTGTCTGCGTCACTGTTAGCTCGTAGTGTAGCTACTAGTGTCACCTGCAGCGTGCGAGCTCTGGTCGTGTATGGCGAGCAGGTCTCGGTAGCCCTGCAGCGCGCGCTCTAGTTGTTCGACGCGGGCGGAGAGTAACGCAGCGCTGCCTGTGCCCGTTTCTGTCAGCGTCACTGTTAGCTCGTAGTGTAGCTACTAGTGTCACCTGCAGCGTGCGAGCTCTGGTCGTGCATGGCGAGCAGGTCTCGGTAGCCCTGCAGCGCGCGCTCTAGTTGTTCGACGCGGGCGGAGAGTAACGCAGCGCTGCCTGTGCCCGTTTCTGTCAGCGTCACTGTTAGCTCGTAGTGTAGCTACTAGTGTCACCTGCAGCGTGCGAGCTCTGGTCGTGCATGGCGAGCAGGTCTCGGTAGCCCTGCAGCGCGCGCTCTAGTTGTTCGACGCCGGAGAGTAACGCAGCGCTGCCTGTGCCCGTTTCTGTCAGCGTCACTGTTAGCTCGTAGTGTAGCTACTAGTGTCACCTGCAGCGTGCGAGCTCTGGTCGTGCATGGCGAGCAGGTCTCGGTAGCCCTGCAGCGCGCGCTCTAGTTGTTCGACGCCGGAGAGTAACGCAGCGCTGCCTGTGCCCGTTTCTGTCAGCGTCACTGTTAGCTCGTAGTGTAGCTACTAGTGTCACCTGCAGCGTGCGAGCTCTGGTCGTGCATGGCGAGCAGGTCTCGGTAGCCCTGCAGCGCGCGCTCTAGTTGTTCGACGCGGGCGGAGAGTAACGCAGCGCTGCCTGTGCCCGTTTCTGTCAGCGTCACTGTTAGCTCGTAGTGTAGCTACTAGTGTCACCTGCAGCGTGCGAGCTCTGGTCGTGCATGGCGAGCAGGTCTCGGTAGCCCTGCAGCGCGCGCTCTAGTTGTTCGACGCGGGCGGAGAGTAACGCAGCGCTGCCTGTGCCCGTTTCTGTCAGCGTCACTGTTAGCTCGTAGTGTAGCTACTAGTGTCACCTGCAGCGTGCGAGCTCTGGTCGTGCATGGCGAGCAGGTCTCGGTAGCCCTGCAGCGCGCGCTCTAGTTGTTCGACGCCGGAGAGTAACGCAGCGCTGCCTGTGCCCGTTTCTGTCAGCGTCACTGTTAGCTCGTAGTGTAGCTACTAGTGTCACCTGCAGCGTGCGAGCTCTGGTCGTGCATGGCGAGCAGGTCTCGGTAGCCCTGCAGCGCGCGCTCTAGTTGTTCGACGCCGGAGAGTAACGCAGCGCTGCCTGTGCCCGTTTCTGTCAGCGTCACTGTTAGCTCGTAGTGTAGCTACTAGTGTCACCTGCAGCGTGCGAGCTCTGGTCGTGCATGGCGAGCAGGTCTCGGTAGCCCTGCAGCGCGCGCTCTAGTTGTTCGACGCGGGCGGAGAGTAACGCAGCGCTGCCTGTGCCCGTTTCTGTCTGCGTCACTGTTAGCTCGTAGTGTAGCTACTAGTGTCACCTGCAGCGTGCGAGCTCTGGTCGTGCATGGCGAGCAGGTCTCGGTAGCCCTGCAGCGCGCGCTCTAGTTGTTCGACGCGGGCGGAGAGTAACGCAGCGCTGCCTGTGCCCGTTTCTGTCAGCGTCACTGTTAGCTCGTAGTGTAGCTACTAGTGTCACCTGCAGCGTGCGAGCTCTGGTCGTGCATGGCGAGCAGGTCTCGGTAGCCCTGCAGCGCGCGCTCTAGTTGTTCGACGCGGGCGGAGAGTAACGCAGCGCTGCCTGTGCCCGTTTCTGTCAGCGTCACTGTTAGCTCGTAGTGTAGCTACTAGTGTCACCTGCAGCGTGCGAGCTCTGGTCGTGCATGGCGAGCAGGTCTCGGTAGCCCTGCAGCGCGCGCTCTAGTTGTTCGAGTAACGCAGCGCTGCCTGTGCCCGTTTCTGTCTGCGTCACTGTTAGCTCGTAGTGTAGCTACTAGTGTCACCTGCAGCGTGCGAGCTCTGGTCGTGCATGGCGAGCAGGTCTCGGTAGCCCTGCAGCGCGCGCTCTAGTTGTTCGACGCGGGCGGAGAGTAACGCAGCGCTGCCTGTGCCCGTTTCTGTCAGCGTCACTGTTAGCTCGTAGTGTAGCTACTAGTGTCACCTGCAGCGTGCGAGCTCTGGTCGTGCATGGCGAGCAGGTCTCGGTAGCCCTGCAGCGCGCGCTCTAGTTGTTCGACGCGGGCGGAGAGTAACGCAGCGCTGCCTGTGCCCGTTTCTGTCAGCGTCACTGTTAGCTCGTAGTGTAGCTACTAGTGTCACCTGCAGCGTGCGAGCTCTGGTCGTGCATGGCGAGCAGGTCTCGGTAGCCCTGCAGCGCGCGCTCTAGTTGTTCGACGCGGGCGGAGAGTAACGCAGCGCTGCCTGTGCCCGTTTCTGTCAGCGTCACTGTTAGCTCGTAGTGTAGCTACTAGTGTCACCTGCAGCGTGCGAGCTCTGGTCGTGCATGGCGAGCAGGTCTCGGTAGCCCTGCAGCGCGCGCTCTAGTTGTTCGACGCCGGAGAGTAACGCAGCGCTGCCTGTGCCCGTTTCTGTCAGCGTCACTGTTAGCTCGTAGTGTAGCTACTAGTGTCACCTGCAGCGTGCGAGCTCTGGTCGTGCATGGCGAGCAGGTCTCGGTAGCCCTGCAGCGCGCGCTCTAGTTGTTCGACGCGGGCGGAGAGTAACGCTGCGCTGCCTGTGCCCGTTTCTGTCAGCGTCACTGTTAGCTCGTAGTGTAGCTACTAGTGTCACCTGCAGCGTGCGAGCTCTGGTCGTGCATGGCGAGCAGGTCTCGGTAGCCCTGCAGCGCGCGCTCTAGTTGTTCGACGCGGGCGGAGAGTAACGCAGCGCTGCCTGTGCCCGTTTCTGTCAGCGTCACTGTTAGCTCGTAGTGTAGCTACTAGTGTCACCTGCAGCGTGCGAGCTCTGGTCGTGCATGGCGAGCAGGTCTCGGTAGCCCTGCAGCGCGCGCTCTAGTTGTTCGACGCGGGCGGAGAGTAACGCAGCGCTGCCTGTGCCCGTTTCTGTCAGCGTCACTGTTAGCTCGTAGTGTAGCTACTAGTGTCACCTGCAGCGTGCGAGCTCTGGTCGTGCATGGCGAGCAGGTCTCGGTAGCCCTGCAGCGCGCGCTCTAGTTGTTCGACGAGCGGAGAGTAACGCAGCGCTGCCTGTGCCCGTTTCTGTCAGCGTCACTGTTAGCTCGTAGTGTAGCTACTAGTGTCACCTGCAGCGTGCGAGCTCTGGTCGTGCATGGCGAGCAGGTCTCGGTAGCCCTGCAGCGCGCGCTCTAGTTGTTCGACGCGGGCGGAGAGTAACGCAGCGCTGCCTGTGCCCGTTTCTGTCAGCGTCACTGTTAGCTCGTAGTGTAGCTACTAGTGTCACCTGCAGCGTGCGAGCTCTGGTCGTGCATGGCGAGCAGGTCTCGGTAGCCCTGCAGCGCGCGCTCTAGTTGTTCGACGCCGGAGAGTAACGCAGCGCTGCCTGTGCCCGTTTCTGTCAGCGTCACTGTTAGCTCGTAGTGTAGCTACTAGTGTCACCTGCAGCGTGCGAGCTCTGGTCGTGCATGGCGAGCAGGTCTCGGTAGCCCTGCAGCGCGCGCTCTAGTTGTTCGACGCCGGAGAGTAACGCAGCGCTGCCTGTGCCCGTTTCTGTCAGCGTCACTGTTAGCTCGTAGTGTAGCTACTACTAGTGTCACCTGCAGCGTGCGAGCTCTGGTCGTGCATGGCGAGCAGGTCTCGGTAGCCCTGCAGCGCGCGCTCTAGTTGTTCGACGCGGGCGGAGAGTAACGCAGCGCTGCCTGTGCCCGTTTCTGTCAGCGTCACTGTTAGCTCGTAGTGTAGCTACTAGTGTCACCTGCAGCGTGCGAGCTCTGGTCGTGCATGGCGAGCAGGTCTCGGTAGCCCTGCAGCGCGCGCTCTAGTTGTTCGACGCCGGAGAGTAACGCAGCGCTGCCTGTGCCCGTTTCTGTCAGCGTCACTGTTAGCTCGTAGTGTAGCTACTAGTGTCACCTGCAGCGTGCGAGCTCTGGTCGTGCATGGCGAGCAGGTCTCGGTAGCCCTGCAGCGCGCGCTCTAGTTGTTCGACGCGGGCGGAGAGTAACGCAGCGCTGCCTGTGCCCGTTTCTGTCAGCGTCACTGTTAGCTCGTAGTGTAGCTACTAGTGTCACCTGCAGCGTGCGAGCTCTGGTCGTGCATGGCGAGCAGGTCTCGGTAGCCCTGCAGCGCGCGCTCTAGTTGTTCGACGCGGGCGGAGAGTAACGCAGCGCTGCCTGTGCCCGTTTCTGTCAGCGTCACTGTTAGCTCGTAGTGTAGCTACTAGTGTCACCTGCAGCGTGCGAGCTCTGGTCGTGCATGGCGAGCAGGTCTCGGTAGCCCTGCAGCGCGCGCTCTAGTTGTTCGACGCCGGAGAGTAACGCAGCGCTGCCTGTGCCCGTTTCTGTCAGCGTCACTGTTAGCTCGTAGTGTAGCTACTAGTGTCACCTGCAGCGTGCGAGCTCTGGTCGTGCATGGCGAGCAGGTCTCGGTAGCCCTGCAGCGCGCGCTCTAGTTGTTCGACGAGCGGAGAGTAACGCAGCGCTGCCTGTGCCCGTTTCTGTCAGCGTCACTGTTAGCTCGTAGTGTAGCTACTAGTGTCACCTGCAGCGTGCGAGCTCTGGTCGTGCATGGCGAGCAGGTCTCGGTAGCCCTGCAGCGCGCGCTCTAGTTGTTCGACGCGGGCGAGTAACGCAGCGCTGCCTGTGCCCGTTTCTGTCAGCGTCACTGTTAGCTCGTAGTGTAGCTACTAGTGTCACCTGCAGCGTGCGAGCTCTGGTCGTGCATGGCGAGCAGGTCTCGGTAGCCCTGCAGCGCGCGCTCTAGTTGTTCGACGCCGGAGAGTAACGCAGCGCTGCCTGTGCCCGTTTCTGTCAGCGTCACTGTTAGCTCGTAGTGTAGCTACTAGTGTCACCTGCAGCGTGCGAGCTCTGGTCGTGCATGGCGAGCAGGTCTCGGTAGCCCTGCAGCGCGCGCTCTAGTTGTTCGACGCCGGAGAGTAACGCAGCGCTGCCTGTGCCCGTTTCTGTCTGCGTCACTGTTAGCTCGTAGTGTAGCTACTAGTGTCACCTGCAGCGTGCGAGCTCTGGTCGTGCATGGCGAGCAGGTCTCGGTAGCCCTGCAGCGCGCGCTCTAGTTGTTCGACGCCGGAGAGTAACGCAGCGCTGCCTGTGCCCGTTTCTGTCTGCGTCACTGTTAGCTCGTAGTGTAGCTACTAGTGTCACCTGCAGCGTGCGAGCTCTGGTCGTGCATGGCGAGCAGGTCTCGGTAGCCCTGCAGCGCGCGCTCTAGTTGTTCGACGCGGGCGGAGAGTAACGCAGCGCTGCCTGTGCCCGTTTCTGTCAGCGTCACTGTTAGCTCGTAGTGTAGCTACTAGTGTCACCTGCAGCGTGCGAGCTCTGGTCGTGCATGGCGAGCAGGTCTCGGTAGCCCTGCAGCGCGCGCTCTAGTTGTTCGACGCGGGCGGAGAGTAACGCAGCGCTGCCTGTGCCCGTTTCTGTCTGCGTCACTGTTAGCTCGTAGTGTAGCTACTAGTGTCACCTGCAGCGTGCGAGCTCTGGTCGTGCATGGCGAGCAGGTCTCGGTAGCCCTGCAGCGCGCGCTCTAGTTGTTCGACGCGGGCGGAGAGTAACGCAGCGCTGCCTGTGCCCGTTTCTGTCAGCGTCACTGTTAGCTCGTAGTGTAGCTACTAGTGTCACCTGCAGCGTGCGAGCTCTGGTCGTGCATGGCGAGCAGGTCTCGGTAGCCCTGCAGCGCGCGCTCTAGTTGTTCGACGCGGGCGGAGAGTAACGCAGCGCTGCCTGTGCCCGTTTCTGTCAGCGTCACTGTTAGCTCGTAGTGTAGCTACTAGTGTCACCTGCAGCGTGCGAGCTCTGGTCGTGCATGGCGAGCAGGTCTCGGTAGCCCTGCAGCGCGCGCTCTAGTTGTTCGACGCGGGCGGAGAGTAACGCAGCGCTGCCTGTGCCCGTTTCTCCTGTCAGCGTCACTGTTAGCTCCTTTTCGTAGCAGTCTAGTTGTTGCCTACGAGAAATAAACACTGTATTAGAGACAATAGTGACATTGTCACAACAATAGTGTCGATCTTTTATACGCTGCAGATTCTTATCTATAAGTTCAATTCCAACCAAGCAAGTATCCAAAGTTGGCGTACCTATATGTAATAATGTATGTATTACCTGTAGCTGTCTCGCTCTCTGGTAACAAGTAGAAGCCGTTTTTGCAACCGGTGAATGAGACTTTCTTGGGTCTTGCGGACCGCTAGCAGGTCATTCAGCTTCGTAGTAGCCTTGTCTCTCTCGTATTTAAGTGTTGCCACATCCTGTTGAATATATCAATATAAATTTACGTACAAAATTCGTCAAACAACAACAGTTGATTTATTCTGTGCGTTTATTGATACATTGATACAACAATAAACATATACAACTGTAGGGTTACATCGAACATCCCACAAAAGGCAGCATACATCTGTCAGGCTAGTCGAGAAAATGATAGCGAAAAATTAGTTAATATAGTCCCATTACCACACAGTAGTTCCATCTACACAATTATTATTTAACTATTTTATCGTCATCATCATTTCAGCTATAAGCAGGGATCGGACAAATGTGCGTCATGGTTTGGAATAATATGGACATGACTCCCAATTTGATTAAATGAATAATCAAACGAATAATTTTTTGAAATTTGATTTCGAAGTTTTAAGGCGACTATTTATAAAGGTTTTCATACAGTACCGGCCAATAATATATCACATACAGGTTTTTTTCAGTAGATTTATTTTTATTTTTGTAAGTGTTTTTCACACTTTCCACCTCACGACTATAGATAGTCTAGGCATAGGCCTTTACACTAGCGATGAAAAAACTGGTCATCATGTAGTGATTTTTTCATAAAGAGATTTTTCGTTAGGCATGGATTTCTTAGTAAAATTCTTTTTTTTACTACAGCTATTTTAGCAATATGCTGTGTCTCCAATTGCAATTCACAATACTTAATTGCAGTATTCATCATTAAACTGTGCAAAAGTACCAAAATAATATGCTACCTACATGCGAACATGTGCCGCTTACTCTATACACGCTCATACAAAAAGTCACGAATGTGATATATTATTGGCCGGTACTGTAGTTACCGGTGTCAAATATGTAATTTTCTGAAAATGATTAATTATTCAATCAAGTTAAGAGTCACGTCTATATTATTGCGAACAATGACGCACATTTTTCCGATCTCTGGCTATAAGACATCCACTGCTGAACATAGGCCTACCCATTGGATCTCCACATACACTGGTTACAGCAACCAGCATTCAGCGTCATCTGGCGATCTTCATAATGACGTTCGTCCATCTTGTGGCTGAAACTCCTAAGCTACGGTTGCCAAATCATGATCTCCAATCGAGCATTTTTCAACCTCATCTGCCATAGGCTACTTACTCCTTGGGAAAACCTAAGAATGCAGCTTATCCCACAACCAAGAAAATATTAATTTTAACTGCCTGCAACAAGTCAAGCCTAAATTGAGCTAGGTAGAGCGATTGGTAGATTTGTATAAGATTATAACTTGATTATTATTAGAGATGGGCCGACTAGTGGTTTCGCCGACTAGCCGACTAGACGTTGCTTAAATTGCCGATTAGTCGGCCGACTAGTCGGCAATGCCGATCATAGTCATTCGGCTATTCTTCGAGTGAATAGTTATTTTATGTCATGTATAGCATAACGTAACTAAAAAAGATTGTTGATTTTTCCACAGGCTAGAAAAAAACGTTTTCTGTGCAATTTTGGTATTTATCTAAGAAAAATAAGAAGATTATAACGTCTGCTGACAAGCAAAACTCACTATAAAAACTGTCACTACTCTTAGCAACCTCGTATGTGAGTATTGAACCAGAACTGAGATAGGAGTTTTACTTCAAGTAGGTATTTGTTACTTGGTGAGTTTTGGTTGTCAACCGACGATAATAAATAAGAGGTTTAATTTTCTGTATACCTTTTGGATTTCGTAGGAATTATGGTGCCGAATATTCGGCATTTTTTGCCTTGCCGACTAGTCGTTAGGTGTAAATGGTGCCGAATAGTCGGCGTTCCCGACTAGTCCATCTCTAATTTACCTAACTAGCAACCATTCACTCTCCCTCACACACACACACACACACACACGCACACACACACACACACACACACACAATTAGTTTAGTCTTTAGTCTTAGTTGTAGTGTATATTTTAATGTATAATGATTAGTACTTACCTTTTTATCCAATGTTAGTAATTTACTGCATGTAACTTCTTATACCATAATCATTTCTGCTATAATGGATTTAAGACTTTAGTTATAGAAGAGCGGGACTTCCTGATACAGGTATTCATTTACTTAATAGGAAGTCTCAACCCAAATGTCACTTTGTAAAATTTATTGCAAAATAAAATATTTTCATTTTCATTTCATTATCATAATTATTATACCTCTGTGATCTGCGCGAGCTGGCTCTGTGCCTGCGATTGTCCGGCGACGGCGCTAAGCTGTGACGTGAGTGCGGCGTCGAGTGCGGCGGCCAAAGCGCGGGCAGATTCCGCTCCGTGGGCGCGCCCCGCTGCGCGCCATTCGTTTAGTTGCGATTCTAGGGACGCTAGCTTCACCTATAATAGAATAGAATTTATTTATTTGGTGTAAAAGGTAGACTTAAATTTAACACGTTCGCCTCCGGTACTGTTTCACTAAGTGCTAATACTATACCGATCGAAATTATCTGATAGAACTCCTATGCCAGTGACACGCATGTTTGACCGAAAAGATTCTACTCCTATGCCGGCGACACAGCACTGTGTCAAAAACGTTCGTATTTTTATGCCATTGGCATAGGAGTGAGAACTTGATTGATGCTAGTGGCATAAGAATAAGATTACTTTGATCACGTATGTGTGTCACTGGCATAGGAGTACAGTTTTTTCGGTCACATATGCGTGTCACCGGCGTCGAACGTGTTAAAATACATCTTCTAAAATAAAACCAACTCAAAAATGGATGCCACTCATGTCGTAGATACAGGAAATTTCCATCATTAATCTTTTCGACGCCATGCCTAAAAGCTGTTATACATAAGCAGCATCCCCGAAGTTTTAGAACTGAATTTGAACTGTAGCATGTGCGTAGGTCTATATTACTTTGGATTGTGACTTATGAAAATGAAGAATAACTATAATAATCGCTACGCTGGGCAAACAGATTAGCGATCGCAGTAACGTGTCGTTTATTATGATGCTGCTACCATCATCAATCTTGTATCAAAGAATGGTCAGTGACACTTCAATCCCTTAGTGGACTCTCACAACCCCTGTATATCTATCTGCATAATCCACATTATTTTATTAATTAATATATATTATAATAACTAAATCTGTATTTCAGCTTCAGACATTGGGATAACCTTTCTTTTTTTTTGTTTAGTGATTCATCCGCTTTGTTGCTTGCCTAACTGTCATCCATAATACGTATTTGTTTTAGGTTTCCAGTCTATCCTTCCACAAAATCAAAATTCTACCGAACATTCTCCAAAAGTCTACAACTCGACATTGGGAAAATCCACTTTGCTACTATTGGCAAGGAGTGAAAGCCATGCATGCGGAAAAAAATAACCCCTGTGGAAAGAGTTGCGATGGTAACAAATGTTTAAATGGAGAAAAATTCTTACTGCTATCACCACAGGTCTTTTCAATATTCTGGGATTATCCAGACCAACCTTAGCTTCATGTAACTCCTGCTGAGCGGGCTGCAAAGCTTCCACTCTGCTGGTCAACTGATGCACCTGTTCTTCTAGCAGCATCTTGTTACCAATCGTGTCGCGTAAAGAGCGCTCCGCGGCGCGTAATCGGGCGACTTCCTTCTCTAGTTCCGCCATATTGCTTAGTCGTTTTTGTGCAGTCTAAAAAATTTGCAGACAGATATTAGAATCAAAATAACTCTATTTTAAATTGATTTAATAAAACATGGATGAAACTAATATAGAGCTTTTATTTAGGTAAGTATACAGGATGGCAATAGAAATGGTTAGCAAAAGCAGCTACCTGACCCCTGTTGCTACATAAAAGTGGTCTTAAGAGATATGATAGATTTTTATCAGCATTCTATTTTAATAAAAATAATACGATACTTTCAAGAAAGAAAGAACATGCTTCTTAAAATACAAGTGCCCAATAAGAAATTAAAAAACTGGCCAAGTGCGAGTCGGACTCGCGCGCGAAGGGTTCCGTACCATTATCAATTTATTATTTAAAAAATACAGTTAAATCAACCTAACTCAAAAACTATTGGAGATAATTTAATGAAACCAAAAATCGTTGATAGAGTTTATTAATGTGCATAACATATATTTTTTTTTTAATTTTATATCGCGTAATTTAAAAAATAGAGGGGGGGGGACACAATTTGAGACTTTGAGAGCTGATATTTCGAAAACGATTTGCTTAAATAAAAATGAGATTTATAAACCTTCATATCATTTTCAAAGACCTTTCTCTTAATACCCCACACGCTTATATACAACTAAAAAATTTTTTCTATCCCTCAGTTACATGTATGGAGGGCCCCCACCCCAATGGTTTTTTTTACAATTAGTATCATAATCCTGTAGCGGTTCATACAATACATATCCTTACCAAATTTCGTTACTGTAGCATTTATAGTTTCCGAGTAAATCGGCTGTGACAGACGGACATAAGGGTTCCGTTTTTGCCATTTTGGCTAGGGAACCCTAAAAACTAACAAGTGCATTCAAATTCCATTAAGGTAAGCAGTACCTTTGCCTGCTGTTGCCAGTCCTTATAAGAGTCCTTCTCATACTGTAGCTCCTTCAATTTGCTGGTAGCTTGCTGCAGTTCAAATGTCTGCTTCTCCAACTGGGTCCGGAGATTGGTGCACTGTTCCGCTCGGCTGGTCTGTTTGGTCAGTTCTTTTTTTAACATCTCCACTTCAGCCTGGGCACCTTCTAAAGCCTAGATAGAAATGGTGGGTGGTTAAAAAATTGCCTAAAACTAAGAAAAAGACATTTGAATGAAAATTTGAATTTAGGTACATACAACAAAAAATTACCAATATGATAACTAAATACAGAGATAAATATTTAGAGATAGTTTGTTACTACATTAGATTTGTCTTTTGGTGCCTATAGTTCAATAATTTATTTTCTATTCTATAGTATTCTAAAAATAATAAAACTGCCCCGTTAGCATAAACGCATTTACTAGTTATGAAGTGTCAATGAATTGTTTACTTTATTCAATTGCAAATGATGTTCTGGGTTTAATTAACATTTTAAAACTAGTTACTGCGTTTATGCTTATGGGGGCAGAAAGTATAGATTGTTCCACTTACAATGACCTGCAGAATTATCTAAACTAACCTATTGACATAATCATTTGAACCAAAGCATGCATGTTTGTAAGTGAAACAATATGTGTATGTACAAACATTTGTTTTACCTGTAACAGCTCATCCATGTCCTTCTTCATCTCGGAGATCTGGTCCTTATTGCTAACATTGGCTTCCAGTAGTTTATCTTTAAGCTCGGCTATGTACCTCTGGAGCTCTCCCTTCTCTAATTCCCATTTTGCCTTACTATCCTTATGTTCTTTTATTGTCTAATAAAAAAACAAAATGATGACTAGTTATTAAATCCTGTTGTAAATGATAAGTTTTTTATGAAGCAATAAATACAAAACTTACACCAAAATGTTTGTATGCTAGCGCAAATCAGACTCAAAATATAACTACCATAATTTGTTCATTAATATAATATAGTGTAGGAAGTTCAAACTCATAAAGACAAAGGCATAGAAGCTTACATATAGTATACATATGATAGTTAGTCACTCTTCATGTGAAAAATATATAAAATGTAAAATTGTAATAACATTTGATAATACTAACCTCACACAATTCATCTTTTATCTCCTGCTCTCTTCTCCTGATTGTGTTAAGGCGGTCCTCCATGTCTGACAGAGCCCGTTCATCTCGCTTATGTTGCTCCATCAGAGAGGCCTTCTCTTCTTCAAAAAGAATCTGCATCTCTTTCCTAATTGTATGTTGGTGGTTCACTCGGGCTTCTAGTTTTGTTATCTAAAATTAGGAAATTATAAGGTAAATTTAAAAGCCATACATAAGCTGTGCTTATGCCTATCATCATAGACAAACATCATTTTACATCATCAGAGGTATAAATTAATAGAAATGTAAGAAATCAGTATTGTGTACCTGGGCCTTAGCAGCTATCAAATCTATCTTCATCCTCTTAGCTTCCCACGGCGACGGAGGAATTGTCGTGGAGCTGTCGGTACGCTGCCGCTTATCAGGAGTAGCTTCAGCAACGCTCATGCTGGACTTCCTTTTTCCCATGGACAGTAGGTTAGACAACCCTACAAGTAAACAACATAAAACGTAACTAAATCTATTACAAATGTACTAACCTACGCATCAAACTAAGATTACCTTCTTTAATAGATTGGTTACTGTCCGTGAAATTCATTTTTGTAGACGCCGACAACTTCTCTTTCGGCGGATCGGTGTTTATCACACGCCTGAACGGCTCCAACACATCTTGATAAAGGGACATATCGCCTTCTTTTGCCATAGTAGTTATATTATAATAATGCTAAACAGGATAAATGTTTAAAACATCATTTTTCACATAAAACACAAAATAAAATCACGATACGCTACTCCGCGCCGAGCCGATTTTTATTTTTTTCTTTTCAGTGCACATTTGCACAGATTACATATACAATTTCAACTGAATGATTGAATTAAATCATAGTGATGCCCGTAAGTTTCGATATTGGTTTCGGTATTTACAATCGATTCGTTCGTAAGTCACTTGTTAATTGTTGTCATTTTTACGGTAACAAAATCTGCATTTTAAACAGTGCCTAAAACGGTTTTCAATCACTCAATGTGACATTGACACTTGAAAATACTTGTCAAATAAATCAAAACAATTGTTTTGCCTGTAAAAAGGGCACGATTATTGAATAAATTAATTAGTGTAGTATTCTTATTACGATCTTCTTTACATCTACGATATAAATAATTTGAAAGAACGAATAAAAATGGATATACAAGAAGATTACTTTTGCAGCTACGAAGATTTTGAGGTTACATTTTACTTATATAGTTTTTTGAACTTATTGATAAAATTCAACAAATTATTCTACGATATTGATATCCTAACAAAATGTTTACATCAGGTTCACAGATTAATGCTTGACGATGCACCTAGGACGCGAGCTTACCAAAAAGCAATATTAGACAATAAGGCCTATTTCAAAGACAAAGTTGTGATGGATGTTGGCTGTGGTACAGGAATCCTTTCCATATTTTGTGCTCAAGCTGGCGCAAAAAAAGTATATGCCGTCGAAGCAAGTAGTCTTGCAAATCTAGCTAAGGATATTGTAAAAGAGAATAAGTTTGAAGAAGTTATTGAGGTAACATTTGTCATAATTTCCAGTAGCATTCTTGTTAGAAGCTAGTCATACAAAAAACTATTGTTTGGCCTTGTAATGAATATAAGCCAATTTATTGATTACAGGTGATACACAGTAAAGTAGAAGATGTAGTTTTACCCAACAATATTAAGGTGGATGCCCTGGTATCAGAATGGATGGGCTTCTATCTCTTGCATGAGGGCATGCTTGACTCTGTGCTCTTCGCCAGACATAAATTCTTAAAGGAGGGTGGAGAAATGTTTCCTGAGAGTGCTACAATTTATGTAGCTCCATGTAGGTAAGACCTTGAAGATTACCCAAATGGTTCAAAACTCAAATTGTTATATTATTAGCCAGGTCCACACAAAACGAGTAGCCTTTGTGACACAGCTCTGTCAGTCTCGTAGGTGTGTCTTTCCCATGATAAACGCACAAGCAGCAGCATGCCTCAGACAAGACACTTGGTCTGTGCTGCCTCTCACAATTTCCTTGCTCTGTGGGTGTTGACTGCTATTGGGTGGATTTCTGATTGTCAGTGAATAAGTAAACTTATGTCCAGCTGTGGGCTAAACTAAAAAAACACTGTCAAAACTTTGTCACTACAGTCAGTAGCATGATTTGTATAATTGATGAATCAACTTTTTTCTGCATATTATTGCCATGGTTATGGTCGCCTAAGTCACAGTTTGCATAGTTTAAGTAGCATAATTTTGCATAAAACCAGCATGACTCAGGCAACCATGGTAATAACAGACAGATAAAAGTTGATTCACCCATATCTTTTTGGCAATAAATTTCAGCATAAAGGCCTTCTACCAAAAGTGGAACAATGTTTATGGTGTATCAATGTCTGCATTTGGCAAACAGCTTCGAGCCAGCAAGTGCAACAAACCGGAGATCCTGACAATAGGTGCTGATGAACTCTTGGGGGAAGAAGTGGCTATGGCCTGGATCAATTTGAAAGAAGATATGCCTGAGGATTTAGATACCTACAGTATACAGCATGTTGTTGGTAAGATGTTGGACAGAATAGAATACATAGAACCAGGGACTGGAAAGGTATTTTGAAATATCCCAATATTTACAACATCGTATTTAAATTACTTCATTAGCCTAGAATTTATATACCAAAGAATGGAAAAAAAATGTTTGTATGGAGAGACTGAGTCCTGAGTGCAGTGAGGGATTCAAGTGCCAAGATAAAAACAGTTTTATTCCCGAGGCATATACTCTACTTTTCGCACCATATGCGAGACAATAAATAAAAAGCAATACCAATTTTTGCAAGTTTATGCAATTGTTTCTGGTCTTTACTGTTTCTAAATTGGTATCATTTTATTTTCTATGTGATGGCAAACATGTTGCCTCTCACATTAAAGCTTTAAATTAGTTTTTTATGTGTACTTTATTCACCTTTTCAGCGGCTAGCAAAACAGGTCCCTACCAAGGAGTTTGCGTGTGGTTTGACTGCACATTCCCTGAGCTGTCCAGTGAAGTTGGCCGGGAAGTATTAAGCACCAGTCCATCAAGTCCAGAGACACATTGGAAACAAACGATTATTGTTCTACCAGAGGAACAAGAGGTGGAGTCTGGAGAGCCTATTGCATTCCAATTGGATATGAACAGGGATCAGTTAAATGGGAGAAGGTAATTTGAATGGTCTTTAAATCCATTGTGACTTAAAGACAACTTCTGAATAAAAGTCTGCTGGGAACCCCTTTTCGCACACCTAATTCTTCTTGAGTGTTCTACTTTGCCGCCAAATTCAATTTCTTGACTTTAATAGTACCTAGCTAAAAAACCAACTTCCACCACCTCCATGTTAATCTTTTTGACGCCACGTCAAATAAAAAGCTGAATATGAACTTACGTGCGTGTATAATAAGGTCTATATAGCTCTAGGAACCCTGGCTTATAATATCGGTCTTTGGCGTTAAACTTGCGGTGCCAATAGCTCAGTCGTTGGCGTCAAAGAGGTTAAATTTACAAATTGCCGCGTTAGTGAGATCGATCAGCGCTTCACCTAAGACATACTGGCGCTTGAACTTTTGCCATGTTAATGTAGACTTCGCGGAGCCGCGACAGCGCAATTTCCTCGCGAGGCTACTCGTCTGATCTGGATTAGAGATGCGCAAAATCGCTCACGGAGTTGAAAGGCGTGATTCATATCTTTCGCTCCCGGAGATATGTCGTCGGCTGACAAGCAAAACTCACTAAGTAACAAATACCTATTTGAAATAAAGCTCCTATCTCAGTTCTGATTTAACACTGACATAAGAGGTTGCTAAGAGTAGTGACAATTTTTATAGTGAGTTTTGCTTGTCAGCCGACGATATATCACTCATGTCGCTCAGGCGATCTGTAGAGAAGTGACAATACACACAGCGTGCGAGTGTGAGCAAGACGGTATATGAGCGAATCACACCATGTGATACGCTTATACGCTGCCGCCATGTTACCCGACCCGACACGCTCCGAGTTCTTCCGAACTACATCGAAACTATCTCACTCTTTTGGCTCGACCGGCTCATCTGAATCATGAGTGAGAAAGAGCGAGCAAGTAAAGTTGTCACCGCTGAGATCGACGAGTTGAATTGAGTTGATGAGAAAGTTAAATCTTCAGTGAGTTGAAGAGCGAGTGAGTTGAATTGAAAGATACAGTTCATTTATTTCACTCACTCGTGAACGACACATCTCTAATATGGGTCCAGCTAATAGAGATTCTCTGATTGTTACAGATATAACCTTCAACTAACAATGCAAGACCCCAACGAGGTAGAACACCCTCTCCCATGCTCCTGTGACATGACAAAGTGCATCCTTATAAAGACTTTCATGAAACAGTCAGAACAAAATCAGGCGAATGCGGACACTGCGGGTTTAGTTGAAGAGGATATTGATGATGACATGGAAGCTGGTGACAGTTGAAATAAAAGAATATTTAAATAAGGTATTTAATGGTTTTATTCAGTAACTAGACAGAGAAATAATAATAGTATATTAATACATATTTAATGGTTTTATTCAGTAACTAGTTAGAGTAGTAGACTAAGGCGTGAAAAAACTTGAGTACAATTGGAAGAAATTTGGCAGTGTTTCGTTATTCATAGTATTACATAAAAAATATCATGGCAGAAAAAATTACACAAATGACATACATAATTCATCAAATTGGTAAAATAAAGTCTTTAAATACGTAGTTAACAACCGCAACTTCTGAACACAAATAACAATCGAGATTCGTAAATAAGCCCACAAGTCCCATGTCAGGGCCATAACATGAAAGTAATGTACTCAAACATTATTTCCGAAATATCAGTTATTAACCGTTTCAGTGTGGATGACACGCCAGGCGTATCATGAATGTTTTTAGCGAATGGCGTATGACACGATAGGCGTGTCATCATATTCTATGGCATAAGGCACGCTTGGCGTACTTATAATGAGAAATTGTTATCCGCCATAGATAAGTTTTTGAAAATGGAACACGTAACAAATCGGTTAAGATAATAATACGAGTATATACAAGAATGATAAGTGACTACAGGCGTTTCTCAGGGTAATAGTAACCTGTGGCCTATGCCACAAAACTTTACAAGCGTACAATTCTACAAAATTGTATAATTCACATACAAAAAGTTGACAATTTTGTAGAATTGTACGCTTGTAAAGTTTTGTGGTATAGGGACCCGGATTTTTCTAGCTTCAAAAATGTCAAAGTTGCGGGCCTACAGTTGATAGCCACCTCATCGCAACATGTTGGTAACCGACATGGTGAGCTGGGCTTCGCCGCTGAGCCAGCGGTTGTAGTCGAGCCGCACTAGAAAAATGTCAAAGTTGCGGGGCTACAGTTGATAGCCACCTCATCGTAACATGTTGGTGACCGACATGGTGAGCTGGGCTTCGCCGCTGAGCCAGCGGTTGTAGTCGAGCCGCACTAGAAAAATGTCAAAGTTGCGGGGCTACAGTTGATAGCCACCTCATCGCAACATGTTGGTAACCGACATGGTGAGCTGGGCTTCGCCGCTGAGCCAGCGGTTGTAGTCGAGCCGCACTAGAAAAATGTCAAAGTTGCGGGGCTACAGTTGATAGCCACCTCATCGCAACATGTTGGTAACCGACATGGTGAGCTGGGCTTCGCCGCTGAGCCAGCGGTTGTAGTCGAGCCGCACTAGAAAAATGTCAAAGTTGCGGGGCTACAGTTGATAGCCGCCTCATCGCAACATGTTGGTAACCGACATGGTGAGCTGGGCTTCGCCGCTGAGCCAGCGGTTGTAGTCGAGCCGCACTAGAAAAATGTCAAAGTTGCGGGGCTACAGTTGATAGCCACCTCATCGCAACATGTTGGTAACCGACATGGTGAGCTGGGCTTCGCCGCTGAGCCAGCGGTTGTAGTCGAGCCGCACTAGAAAAATGTCAAAGTTGCGGGGGCTACAGTTGATAGCCACCTCATCGTAACATGTTGGTGACCGACATGGTGAGCTGGGCTTCGCCGCTGAGCCAGCGGTTGTAGTCGAGCCGCACTAGAAAAATGTCAAAGTTGCGGGGCTACAGTTAATAGCCACCTCATCGCAACATGTTGGTAACCGACATGGTGAGCTGGGCTTCGCCGCTGAGCCAGCGGTTGTAGTCGAGCCGCATGAGCAAACGCGCTAGGAACACGCCGCACGGACGATCCCGTAATGATAGCAGTAGCTGCATCAGCTGCTTTACCAGCTTGTTGAACCTGGAACAATGTATGTGACGATTAGTACTTTATAAAACCGGGTATAGGAGCATTTTCACTTTAAGAGACACCCAATTAGCGTGAGATTAAAAAAGCTTAACTGCAGTCATAATTTCATTTCAATAAAAACTTAATTTTCGTGTTAATTTTATAAACTTTAAGCAATAGTGTAAATTGCTTGTAACTGGAAATGAACTCTATGCACTTATAATTAGAATTCATTTTGGAAGAGGGAGATGGATTGCATGACACATCGTTTTAAAATAAATTCTAACTATAAGCACATAGTTTACATTTACCCTATAAGAATATAAATCACCAGGGTCGTTAATTTTCATGCCGATGACATCAATCTGACGTCACACTCCATTTAGGGTGATCCCAAATAGTTTTATTGATAATTATTAATCATTTTAATCATGTACAAATAACTTCAAAAATAGTATACATTTTATGAAATTATATTATTAACACATTTCAATAATTACGTAGAAAACAGAATTCCTCTTAAACGTAAAGCACGTATCAAGTAGGTATTATTTATTTCAAGAGTAAAGTCATTTGTACATGATTAAAATTATTGAAGACTAATGTAAATTGGGTGTCCCTAGAAATGAAAATTGAATAGTCCTCCAACTCCTTATATGTGACAAAACTGCTCAGACTGCAGAAGAACTAGCACAGCTTCAGCACTTCCATGATGTTGCAGAACACTGTGCCGTTTAACTTTTTTGACTACCCAAGTACTCAGGGATCATCAAAAGTCTGAACAACAACTATGAATGCCACTATACCTATTCCTATCTGCTATTTTTCACCGCACGGGTTTTATGTTCAACTC
>JALPQI010009328.1:0-44414 GCA_025490895.1 Thaumatotibia leucotreta
TAAGCAATTAAGGTATGTAAGGAGATACCACTGTCAAAGTTTTTTAACGGTCATTTCGAGATTTACTTTCAGACTCTCTCCCTTAAACTTCGACCTGGCTCCAATTTCACCACGTTGACAAGTGTTACAATTGTAAATTTAATGTTTCTCCAACTGGGGGCGTTCATAGGCTACAGTCACCGCTTACCATCGGAAGGGCCGTGCGTTTGTTTGCCACCAACATAAAGTGTAGTGTAGGAACTTTAATAAATCAGCAGTAAATCCTTCCTTTTAGCGAAGCAAAATTACAATTGTCACAATAAACACGACAATTGTAGCGAAATTCTGACATAAGCCGAACCTCATGTCAAGATTTCATGAAAACTGTAGGTACTAAACCTTGCGACAATTGTCACGGGTTTCGGAAAACAAAAAGTTGTTTATTAACGACATAATTACGTTATTAGTAATAGATTTATGTTGGTGCCAAACAAGCACATGGACCGTCCGATAGTAAGCGGTAACTGTAGCCAACAGAGGCCTGTGACATCAGTAACAGTGATATTTTACAATTGTCACACTCGTAATTATGGTGAAATAGGCCATTGGTCAATACGCAAGAAACGATTTGTGAAAGATGTCCCAAGATATTTACAATGTAAAAATTAGTAATATTCAAATGCAAGCCAATCTGCGTGGTGTCGTTTTGTATGGTAGCACGGGCACGGCCAAAGAGTTAGTTAAGGCCATTTGAAGAGTGTGTTTTCAAAGGGGCTTATTTCCAGTTTGTCAATAGCGATTATGCCTCGTATTAAAACAGAATAAATTAGTTGGCAGAGTAGAAATGGGTCAAACTCAAAATCATGTTATGAGTCTTTCCGGTGGATATTTTAATAGTACATTATGATACAAGTGTGCTAAGTTGATAATTATACACGAGGCGGTATTGTGCGTGCGAGCTGCAAGCGAGCGCGCATAAGATAGCAGAGAGTATAATGATCAATGCACACGAGTTTCATACGACGTTTTTCAACACACTTGCGAGGAATAACCGACTTTAAGTAACACTTTTACTAACCTTTGTGCTAGGTAATTACTACTTAGGTACCTACTATCCCAAAGTGACGTTTAACCTTTTTATTTTGGTCTTGTTCATTACTTGGTTCATAATTCACACAAAAGTAATACTAATATCATCAATATATATCATAAATACATCAAAATAAACGCAACAAACATTTGAAATTCACTCCACTCCGAATAACAAAATAAATAAAAACTTTTAAACGGCGCGCGCATATCTAAGGAATTTTTAAACGCGCGCAAATTTGTAAGGCAGCAATCCTATCGACAAACAGCCAATATAAAAAAAACTGCGAATCATTAATAGTACGGTCAAATCGTACATTAAACTCGCAAAACATGTAGTAAAGCTGCATTTTTGGTATGTTATTTAGACACCATAGGGCAGCATAAAACCACATTTTGCAAGCAAAATAAAGTTGTGCTAGCTGCGTTATACGTGAAAAACTGTGAAATTTACTGTCTATTTTTAGTTTCTGATTTTTATAAAAAAAGCCTTACGTTTTTTGACAATATGTATCAGGTAACGTTTAAAGATGAATGAATTTGTAACAAGATGAGATAACATGCATTACCGTAGGTCTTATAGTTTCAGAGATTCGAGACTTCAAATAGTACCCTGTTTTGTAAACTAGATAAAATGTTGAGTTTTGCTAACGTTTTTGGTTTAATATCGCCTTACCTAATTATGCTACGAAAAGCATGAAATAATTATCTTATAGCGCAATTAATATTCTTTCATTTAAGGGTAAAATCAGGTCAGTAAACTTTGCAATTGAAACTAAAAACGCGAAATTCAAAAAGCAGGAGGACCGCTATCTAAGTTTTTCATACAAATGGCAAGTCGTGTTGCAAAGCTGCAATTTTTGTATATTATATAGGCCCTATAGGGTACGAAAATGCATATTACAAGAAAAAAAAAAGGATTTAGGTAGGTATAGGACGTAAAAAACTGAAAAAAAATCGGACTTTTTTTAGTTATTGACGTTTAACTAAAAAACTATAACTTTTTGATACTAATTGCTATAAAACTATGAAAGAATACTAAATTTGAAAGGATTTGAGCTACCTTGCATTACCCTAAATTATATAGATTTAGAGATACGATATTTCAAAATGTGCCCTTCATTAAGTTAAGAAAATAAATGCATGTTTTGAAGCCTCGAATACCCCCAACTATAAGACTTACAGTAATTGTTATCGGCTCAATTTGTTCCAAATTTAATGTAGTTATTATCTACAATTACTTTTTTTTCTTAGCGCGAACGTTTTGCCAATATTTAGTGAATAGCTTTAACGTAACCTAAAATTTGTTTATGTTTTGATAAAAGGGCACTTTATGAAATGTCGTATCTCAAAATATATATAACTTACGGTGATGCAACGTAGCTCAAATCCTTTCAAATTTAATGTTCTTTCTTAGTTTTATAGCAATCAGTATCAAAAAGATAATAGATTTTTAGTTAAACGTCAAAAACTAAAAAAAGTTCGAATTTTTTTCCGATTTTTACATCCTATGCCCAAATTATTTTTTTGCTTTTCTTTTAATATGCATTTTCGTATATATCTATAAGGCCTTAATAATATACCAAAATTGCAGCTTTGCAACTCGACTTGCGGTTTGTATGAAAAACTTAGATAGCGGGCCTCCTGCCTTTGGAATTTCGGGTTTATACTTTCAACTACAAAGTTCACTGACCTAATTTTACCCTTAAATTAAAGAATATTAAGTGCGCTATAAGGTGATTATTGCATGTTTTTCGTAGCATAATTAGGTGAGGCGATATTAAGTCGAAAACGTTAGCAAAACACAAAATTTTATCTAGTTTACAAAAAGGGGTATTTTTTAAAGTCTCGAATCTCTGAAACTATAAGACCTACGGTAATGCATGTTAGCTCAACTTGTTGGAAATTTATTAGTCTTTAAACGTTCATTTACATATGATATCAAAAAACGTAAGGTTTTTTAAATAAAAATCAGAAACTAAAAAATGGGCGTAAATTTCGCAGTTTTTCACGTACTACCCAGCTAGCACAACTTTTTTTTGCTTGCAAAAAATGTTTTTATACTGTCCTATGGTGTCTAAACAACATACCAAAAATGCAGCGATACTACTTGATTTGCGAGTTTAGGGTAAAATTATGTACGATTTGACCGTTCTATAACGATTATCATAAAATAAAATTACGATAACTTAACATTTAATATAATTACTTGATAATTTGGATGCACAGTTTAAATATTTTATTTATTTATTTACGAAAATTTATAGTATTTTGAAATAAATATTCTGGATTCCGCCATTTCTGCCACATGTCAACTCTTTGATCAATTTAAAAAATAAACATAACCTGACTAAATTCGAATGCTTCATCTACATGACATAATACTTGCAAATGTTTGCAAACATACTTGGTCGGGTTATGATATTACCGCACTAGATCAATAACGTAATGAAAAAGCACGCGTGTTTAATATCTTGGATTATGAGCCTAATAGCGGTTCAATAATACCTACGTTACGAGCAAGTGTGTTGAAAAAGTTATTGTCATTTAAAGGCACTCCTTTCCTATTGAATTGTATGATAAAAATCACTACCAGTTGCTTACTATTGGCCACAGGAAGGAGGGGCTCTACAGTTCAGCTGAACACGCACTTTTTTAGGGTTCCGTAGCCAAAATGGCAAAAACGGAACCCTTATAGATTCGTCATGTCCGTCTGTCCGTCTGTCACAGCCTATTTACTCGGAAACTATAAATGCTACAGCAACGAAATTTGGTAAGGATATGTGTTGTATGAACCGCTACAGGATTATGATACTAAATTGTAAAAAAAACCATTGGGGTGGGGGCCCTCCATACATGTAACTGAGGGATAGAAATTTCTTTTTAGTTGTATATAAGCGTGTGGGGTATTAATAGAAAGGTCTTTGAAAATGATATGAAGGTTTATAAATCTCATTTTGATTTGAGCAAACCGTTTTCGAGATATCAACTCTCAAAGTCTGAAAATGTGTCCCCCCCCTCTATTTTTTAAACTAAGCGATATAAAATTCTAAAAAAAATATATGTTATGCACATTAATAAACTCTATCAACGATTTTTAGTTTGATTAAATTATCTCCTATAGTTTTTGAGGTAGGTTGATTTAACTGTATTTTTTAATAATAAATTGATAATGGTACGGAACCCTTCGCGCGCGTGTTCGACTCGCATTTGGCTGGTTTTTCTTTCCTGTGATCGATAGTTAACAGCCTGTGGACAGGTAGTAATGATTTTTATCATACAACGCAATGAAAGACGAGTACGTCTTAATGAAGATAAGGCTTTCATAAGAAAATCAAGCTTTATAGGCCTTAACTTTTAGATTGTCCACCGGAAAAACTCCGAACATGGGTTTGCGTTTGACCCAAATAGTCCGTTAGAAAAGATATTCCTCATTTATGCTTCCTACAGAATCGAAGCAACCATGAAGCTCCTCTATAAGCTGCTGTTCATAACCCTGAACATATTAGCGACATGCACCGGTCACGCCCTGGGGTGCAGTTCCTTCCCCGATTTCTTCGGTTCTTGGCGACGAGGTTCACCGCCTGTGCCCGCTATTCGTGATGCCGGTCATAACCCGATTTGCTTAAATCAAGGATTACCCCCACATCCCCCACCATTCAGAAATCAGGTGACAAAACACCCAACTATAATCCTAAAACTCCCAATTACGGCCCAAACGAACTTGCAAATAGGTACCGTAAAACCACCTAGCTATAGTCCAAACGCGCTCAAAAATGGTCCAAAACGTAATCGAATATCTTTAATTTTGTTTAATTGTTTTATTAATCATGCTATTCATAGGCAAACGCTTAAAAAATTGGTCAAAGACAAAAAGAAGGTTGGGATTCATGCTTATTTAGAAGTTGCAGGCGGATCAAGGAGAGGGGGGGGCAATGGGGGCACCTGCCCCCCCCCCCCCTCTCCCCCTTTACACTGGACTTAGTTATGCCTTGGTGCTTTTTTAAGTAGTAAGTACTT
This sequence comes from Thaumatotibia leucotreta, assembly GCA_025490895.1. Lineage (NCBI taxonomy): Eukaryota > Metazoa > Arthropoda > Insecta > Lepidoptera > Tortricidae > Thaumatotibia > Thaumatotibia leucotreta. The sequence continues at coordinate 5,089 of JALPQI010009328.1, forward strand.
ACTTTTTTTAAGTAAGTATACTCTCATATCATAGGGCAATGCTCCCTTCCTCCCCCCCTCACGAAGTCCTGGATCCGCGCCTGAGAAGTTGAAATTTTGGACCATTGTTTGGATGGTTATACGGTACCTATTTAATTTTGCGACGAACAAGGGCCTCTTTATGAGTAATATTAAATTATGTTGTCCCTCCCTTCCATATGGCCCCTTCGGCCGCCTATGTAACTTGAAGTTCGATCAGTGTACAGGCGTAATAGGGCCAGTCAACTTTTTTATCGACACTATTTTGTCCCGTAACACAGGTGACAATGTCATTAAGTTTACTAGAAAAAATGCTTATAAATTATACATGCCATTTTCCTAAATATATGTATATAGTATTCATTGACGTACATTTGAAAGTTCATGAACAGTAACGCAGGAGACAGAAAATATGTCGATCGAAAAATTGATTGGCCCAATTGCGACGACACTCTGTCGTGATTGGCGTGTATCTCTAAAGCCACGTTTTCACTTACTGTTCGGAGCGAGCATTCGTTCGTTCTTGGACAGATGAAAACAGGATTTCATATAGCAAATATTCGTTCGTCAGCCCACGAATCGTGAAAACTCGCTCAAAACCCTAAAGGTCCGACCACGACATTGGTCTAAGGTGACCAGCGGCGAGCGAATCCATGAGTTGGAGCGGAATGCCGATATGGGTACTCCCTCTCGCACGTATGGTTTTCCGTTAAGCCGGTTGCCTTAGACCAATGTCGTGGTCGCAGCAAGACCAATGTCGTGGCCGCGGCATAAGTGAAAACGCGGCTTAAACCGACAACAACCGACATAACAAGGCGATTGTTTTTAGTGTGGCAGCAGTGGAAGATCAACCAGGAGCTGTTCTCGTATTGACGTACCATTAGAACGGATACCGTTGGAATTGGAACATTAAATTAAGGTACCAATATAAAATTATATATCTCTAAACGAGAAATTAATTATGTAGTTATGTACAATCAAATGCGAAAATGTGTGTCGAATAAATCCGCTTATAAATATCTTATACACAAAATTAAAGTGCTCTGGGACATATTTTTGAGCATTTTTATATACGTAGGTCAAAATTCTTTTCATTGTCTTGTTTCAGGACGCTCTGTCCTGGGTTGTCGGGTCGGGCAGATTTTCCTCTCGTAGGAGTTTGGTCATGCTGGTCCACCAGGTCGTAGGAGGGCGCCCTCTACCTTTTTTGTGTTCTACTAGGCCTAGTGCTTTTCTAACTACATGTTCCTCGTGTCTTCGCATTAAGGTGCGTTTAAACCAAAAGAGCATTCGCTGTTCTAGCGCCCGTTCTACGAAATCAACCAATCACGTTTTGTGTACCGATCGAATTTCGTAGAGTGGGAGGTTAGAGCAGCGAATGCTCTTTTAGTTTAACCGCACCTTTACGTGGCCGTACCATCTCAGACGGAGGGGCAACTTTCCATTTGAATACAAAAAATCATCTCAGACTAAAAATCACCACTGCGTCACGTTTTTTAGGGACACAAAATAAGACAACGAAAAGAATTTCGACCCACGTACACCGTATTTTGCCTCGGACTGCCTTACTATAAACGCTCCCAGTTCAAACGCTCCCAGCAATGATCCAAAACTTGATCAAATATCCTACATTAGGTGTAATTGCTCGTGCTATTCGTAGACAAAAACTCCTAATTAATAATAAAATAACTTGGACAAAACCAAAAAGATTTGCACTCATGCTTATTTCAAAGTTGAATTTGTGGACCATAGTTGGGGCATTCCACGAGAATGTCGCTTACATGACGCTTATACTATCTATGGCAGCTACGTTAAATAAATGCTCAAAGTTAGAAAGAACTGTGTGAACGTGTAAGTTAAGTCCCGAAATATTACCACACTAGAACTCGGATTCCTATCATTTTTAGAAGTACTAAAAGAGTCGCGTTACGTAAGCGACATTCTCATGGAATGCTCCAGTTGCAGCTTGCAGCTATGCTATTCTCTTATTCACACATTCGACGCCGCCTTCGTCAACGAGCTCGACGTCGAGACAGCCTTGTCTAAAATCCTAGCTGTTTGATTTGACATTAGGAATCGAGGCTGTGAGCGAGGTTGTGGGCGAGTTCGTCGCTGTTTTTCGTTAGAGAATACGAGGTTCGTACATTAAACGTCAAATTCTCGACGCAGTGTAGTTCCAGCTCACGCCGCATTCGTAGCCGAGCACTAGTGTCGTTTAAAGAACATTAGTGAATACCATTTTTAGGCTCGACGCTGCCGCAGCGCTGACACAGCGCTGACAGCAAGGCGGTTTCCTTAGTGAATAACACTGCTGTATTGGATAGTTGGCTGGTTTACGGTACATCCAACTTTTACCCACAGAATCAAGAACAATGAGCATCTTCTATCAGCTACTATTCATCGTCTTGTCGTGTGCAATCGGACGGGCTCTCGGCAGTCGATCTTTTTTGTCTTCTTTCTTCGAACGCCTGCCGATGAGGTGCGAAAGAGATGGCTCCTGTGACTACATACCGTGTGAAGATGGCACTCTTCAGGAACAACAGGTTTATGATACTAGTGTGGAAAGTAGGCTTTTTCTAAAAGGTGTCAATTTTAAAACACGAGTTAAAAAAATCCTACGGTTCAAAACGTATAAAAGTAGGTACCTAATACAAAATTTTACGATGCATTACGCGAGAAAAATACTGAATAGAAGATTTTGAGGAATTTACCTATGTAATTCTCATACAAACTACGTACCTACCTACCATAAGCCACCAGGGTCTTGTTCGCGTGATAAGCACGACAACTTATGAGTTTCGTTTTTGTAATATTTCCGAAGAAAATTTAACATGCAACCATGACGACACGCTGTCGTGTGATTGGCATTATTATTTACTAAACCTAATAACTTGGTTCTAGTGTATTCAAACTCATCGCGGAAGACAAACCCGGCAGAACACTCTAAAGGATCAACCAATTGAACAATTACCGCAGGAACATAATATAAACTAAGTACGTACAACCAATTGAAGCCTTGTCTGCTCAGGAACCATGTCTAAGTGACGTTATCAATCAGATTATAAGACATCTTATACTACCTACTTGTAATTTTGAAATGGTTCTAGAGGGGCCAATTGGTCGAGTTCGGGCATTGACCTATGATAGTATTTTATGCTTAACCCATCGTCTGTGTTTGATAAGGATCCGTACAATAGATATTGAACTCAAATATTCATAATTTGAATTAAAAATCCATTGTACTGATCCTTAGCAACCACAGAGGAAGGGTCACAGTGTCAGAGGGGGCAAGTCCCCCTGGATCCGCGCCTGAACGAATGATATAAAAAAATTGATTGACCCTTTAATTATTTATACCGTATGGTGACGGCAGAAAGAATACATTTGTCACCACCCCAAATCTTCCCATGGGTATCATAAAAGTCACCCTAAAGGATTGGAGTGTCACTGAGCGTCTATTTATCGAAGATTGATGATGGGCAGCAGCGTCATTAGAATGGTCACACTAACTGCGATCGCCAACCCGCTTGTCCAGCGCGGCTATTATCGGCATTTACCTCCTAATTCGTCCATACGGAACTCTTGGGTCGTCTCGTTCGTTTTTCGTCACGTTCCTAAATTTGTCCGATTCTGCTTTCGTCACCCATTCTTTATTCGTCACGATTGTCGATGGTCTTTCTCATCTTCGGTCAAATTTGTTGTTTATCTTTATCTTAATCCGTCTCGTTCTTAACTCGTCATAATTTTCTTTCGGCATGTTCGCTGTTAAATCTATGTTTTTCGTATATTTTCATAGTCTTAAGTCGGTACCAACTTAGAATTTGACCAAATACGAAATGACAAAAAACGATTGAGTCGAAATAAGAAAAAGTTCAACAACTTATTATGGTACAAGACGACAATGACTGCAGACTAACTTGACGATGAAGAATGGGTGACGAAAGCAGAATCGGACAAATTTAGGAACGTGGCGAAAAACGAATAAGTCGACCCAAGAGCATACCATAGGAGAGGCTCTTGTCCAGCAGTGGACGGATATGGGCTGGTGATATGTGACCCTTACTTTATTTCTGCAGAATCGAAGCAGTGATGAAAATCGTATACCAGCTCCTGTTCGCAGTCCTGAACGCTTTAGCATGTTCCGTTGGAAGGACGCTCGGCTGCGGTGGGTTTTGCGGTCGGATGCAGACGAGGTGCGAGAGAGACGGAGGTGCCTGTGGCTACGTGTTGTGTCGAAGGACCAGTAGACCGGGAACTCGGGTAAGACTCTGGTGACTAATTAGTATTTTTCATCTATTTGCTTCTAGAACTCAAACAGCCATGAATATTATATAACGGCTGAATGTGAACGAGAAGCGGAAGAGTTGGTGGCTTCTCTACGCGCTATGTCAGACAACCGGACCAAGAACCTGGGGTAGGTTGAAAGATTCTTTAGTGTTTGCCTTGTATTACTACATAAACCAAGCTACCAGCTGCTGTTCACTATCTAGAAAGACGACCGGACGACCAGACTAAGAAACTGGACTAGGTTGAAACATTCTTTAGTATTTGTGTTCTGTTACTATATTATCCAAGCTTCCAGCTGCTGTTCACAGTCTAGAAAGACGACCGGACGACCAGACCCAAGAAACTGGGCTAGGTTGAACCCTTCTTTAGTATTTGTCTTCCGTGACTATATAATCCAAGCTACCAGCTGCTGTTCACAATCTAGAAAGTTCTAGCATGTTCTATCGGACACAAGCTTCGGTTCTGTGGTTGCATGCCTGCGAGAGAGATGGAGGTGCCTGCAGCTACTTGTTGTGTCGAAAGATCATTTGATAACTCTGGTAAGACTGGTTTTTAGTATTTCTCTTCTATTTGCTTCTAGAATCCTAGGCATGAAAATTATCTACCAAAGAATACTCTTTTCTGTCGACGAACCGGTGGACCAGGAACTTAGACTCAGAGGTGCGTGCTTTGTGTAATATAATAATGGTGAGCGTCAGGATGTCGGGTGGACCTGGGAGATTTGAATGAAAGGATATACAGATATTTGGTACCTTTTGTGTGATGTCCTATGACCAGCTCTTTAGCTATACTAGAAAACCGAAAGGTATCCTGATAGGAAGGTAGCTGATGCATGTATTGCTTGCCCTTATAGTATGGTCAAAGGCGCCTAGCCTTGTAAGGTATTGCATATATCCGAGAAAATTGCCTAATAATAGTTCTATGATCGAGTGGCCAAGCGGTACATACATCAGCGTAGGTTCGATTCCCACTTCGGATGTTGGTGATCTTGGTCGTTTTTTTCTTTGGTATATGACATCCAATATTTGTAGTTCCATGACAATTATTTTATTTACCAACGATATTTGTTTCGTAGTCCGCATGTTTGGAGCATCGGCCGCCGCCGCGATGCTAACTGCAGCTCTAGGTCGCCATGTTTCATTGAATACCCATATCAAAGTGCATGGACTAGTCAACCAGGTCAGTATTTGTGACCACATGATTTGGTTTGGTTGGAGTTTATAATGTGGTCTTTGATGATGGGCAGCAGTGTCATCACAGTGGATAAATACGCTACTGCAATCGCCAATTCGCGTGCCCAGCGTTGCGATTATGAGCATTAAGTACCTACCTCACAAAGCGTCAATAGGTCTTTTTTTTCAAGTTGAGAATCACACCGCCGACAGTGGCGATAAAATGTATGAAACAAACGCGTTGGTACTCGCACAGTGCAGACTCGTGTAGGTGCATGCGCGCCAAGCTTGTGTGAGTGAGATAAGATTAGGTAGTGTAACTGTGCGGTCACCGGGGCGTGGGGGCTGTGCTGAAGTGTACTTCAAAGAAATAGTACATTGTGCATCAACGGAGGTAAGTACGGAATTACTAATGAGTGTTAGAAGCCTGACGCTGTAAGGCGGAGGGCTTTTATGAGTCGAGTTAGTATTCCGCTTACCGACCGTGATGCATACAATGTTTTTCATCACACTTGCCGACAAAAAAATAAGTTTTAAGACATAATATTATTAAATGACTTACTGACATTTCTATTACTCCCTAGGGAATTTCACTTTTCTATTACTCCCGCTACGCACGCAAGCAATGGCGCGCTTAGAAAGTGTGATGATTCAAAAGACACTTACGGTGGTCACGATTCGCTATCATTAGATTGCGACGTAGAAGATAATCTGCCTTTGATTTACTACAAAATTATTACTTTGTTTCAGACACGTGGTGGCAGCTATCACGATAGACCATAAGGATATACCCCGTTGATCAGCGAGTAGTTTAGTGGCATACATAAATAGTATTTTGGGGATTGCAGCCCATTTTCCGTACGACGATTGAGACGAGACATCCATTCCCTATTTTGATGACCAAATTTCCCAATCTTGATTTTCAATTGAGAATGTGTGATTTGTGAATTTTACTGCAGTTGTCTTAGCACATAACACTGGTGTAACAGTATCCGTCCCTCTTTATTAATATACTAAGTAAAAGACAAATGACTATCTCGCGGCGACACACTGTAGGGTCAATCATGTGCTAAGCGTTATTTAGAATATCAACCTATTTTAAAAAGTAATTCCTTGCTATAGATAACCAATAACGAGGAAATTTAGGCCACGATCCCCAAAATCATATTTCATAAGTAGCCATCTAAGTGTCCGCTTGGTAACTTATAAACATATTTTTCTTTAACATTTTCTGTTACTATTTTTGGGTTACAAAAGTCATGAACAAAAATAAGTTATATAGTGCATCATTATAAAGTATTAAATATAGATTCTTGAAAATAAAAGCCGATGAATATAAAAATTGTTTATTTAATACCTATTTAACCTTAGTTATACAAGTAATTGAATATAATTTCAATAATACATAGAAATAAACAAATTTAACTTCACGCTATACCATAACAAAATGAGCAAAGTAACTTGTTTTTATATAAATAGTGACATCGAATATTGCATTTACAGTGTTTTACATGAAAACAATTTACTTGTTTTTGTTATGTCTAAACAGAACTAGGTTTAAGTTACTCTAGCTTTATATTACATGGAAGAATAGCAATGTCACTGTACGTTACTAGTTAACTCAAATGTCTTCACAACGCATTGACGCACACGTGTCGTTATTGGAGTTTAGCTCAGGGACAGTTACAATACAAGTTCAAATTATTGTAATAACCAATTAGATGACTTATTAAAGTATTTTGTAACATTGAATTCCCTTTCCTATATCGACACGTGTGCATCGTTGAATTAAAAACAACAACAAATAGCCAATAATTAATTTATTTACACAAGCATTCCTAAACAATTACATTATAAATTTTATGAAATTAATTTAATGAAATAAATTGACATGTAATATAAAAGAGCAATAAAAACAGGTTGCTTTATATGGGCCTTCTAAATAGTGACCAATTCTCATTGCTCGTCAGTATATCACATTATCCCATATTCTAGAAATAACAGGTAGGCAACCATGAATATAAAACTTTGTTTTACTAATCACTTATTCGCATTTACCGTCCGATAATAAAGAAATAAAGACTTGGCTCAAATATGGCGGCGTTATCTTAAAAAGTATCTGATGTCCATTTTTGCGTTTATTTAGTATTAATACTGTTTTGCTGTGCAACTGTTTGTAATATGAAATTAATAAAATAAAATATGTAAAATTAGTTAAATTTATTTATTATTGAATGATGCTATGAAAACTGTTAAATATGTGTCATCCAATACACACTTTTCGATGCTAAGATTCGCATAAGACGAAACGCATACGTGTTGTCGTATTAATTGAACCTAACTTCTAATTTTTTTTGTTCTATAAAATGTTGGCAGTGCCTAATTTGTACATATTTTGGAATGTACACCTTATAATTAAGAACCAAGTCTCATCTAGTAAAATCTAATATTCCTTCGGTTATATTTATAATATCGTTTTCTATTCAATATAACAAAGTCGTTCGCGCGATAGCCCGTAAAGTTTATTAATCACGGGCGGTATAAAAGTTCGCTTTACTTAGTATGGATGGCTTAGTATGGATTTCAACTACGGCCCTTGCATTATACATTATTTATCTAAGTTCATGATTATTTTAGATAAATAAGCATATACTACGGATTGATTTTTTATTCACCGAGCAAATTTTAGGGGGTCCATTCAGAAGTAATATTGGTGAACTTTTACTATGGGACCGACATCAATTTCGAGAAAAAAATCTGATGTTCTATACAAATTCTGAGATATCAGTAGATAGATATGACCTCAGAATGCACCCTCTAAACTTTAAATGGTGCATGAAACTCACCTATATAAATGTAAATATAAACCAATATGCCATTGACAACACACTGTTGTGATTTATTGACGCAAATGGCTTATTAACCTCATACATATTGTGTAGCCAGTCTGTAAATGTAGCAAAAACTACCATATTTCCCGAAACTGGACGACAACCCGTCATGATTAACGATGATGATTGTTAAATAGTTGCAACAAACTATTTTTTGGTATAAAGCAATGCTAAGGTTTCTGTGCTTAAGAATTTACAAATCAATCGTCAACTTTTTTTACTATTGTATTTTAACACAAGCTCAGTAAAACGGCGCTTAATAGTACAAATGCTACAGAAGCATTTGTTATACTGATAATCTTGAAAGTGCCAATTACGACACGTTGTCGTCAAGTTTTTTTAACTATTGGATCTTAACGCAAGCGCCGGAAAATGGCACTTAATAGTACAAATGCTATAGAAGCACTTATTAACTCTGTTAATCAGCAAAGCGCCAATCACGACACGTTGTCGTCAACTTTTTTTACTATTGGATTTTAACACAAGCGCAGTAAAACGGCGCTTAAAAGTACAAATGCTATAGAAGCACTTATTCCACGAATAATCATCAAAGCGCCAATCACGACACGTTGTCGTCAACTTTTTTTACTATTGGATTTAACCACAAGCGCAGTAAAACGGCGCTTAATAGTACAAATGCTATAGAAGCGCTCGGATCTCCTTGTGGATGTGGCAGAGGAAGTCCACGTAGGAGGAAGAGCCGTCCACGCCGCGGTCTTCGACTAGGAAGTGACGGAGCACGGTTTCGAGCTTGTCGTGTTGTCGCATGACGGTTAGCTGGAACAAAATGTTTCAGGTTAATGTTGCAGTAATAAAGCATAAGGGATATTTTTTATTTTATTTTATTTTCTTTATTTGGGAAACAAACAGCATATTTTGTGGATTTATTGATTTAGTAATTTCTAGTGTGCCCCCTTATTCATAAACGTCTAACTTAGCAAGCCGCTAAGTATTGTTTGTCCCTTTCGGTCTTATCAATATGTTTATAAGAGCGAAAAGGACTAACAATACTTAGCGGCTTGTTAAGAGTTTATGAAGAAGGGTGTTGGAATTTACAGCCTATTTTATGTTTTTATTCTTCGTGATTGCAATCTTTCTGATATCATCTGATCATGCCTAGGTATAAGAATCAATATTTTTGTAGCGGTATCGTAAAACAAGAATTATAACTAACGTGAGACTCAAACATATTAAAATATTATCGAACCGGGTTACTTACGTATTTAAATCGATGCTTACTCGACATGTTTCGACCCATCAAAACGGCGAAAGCCCGACGCGTACGCGTGGCCGAGGGAGGGTGCTCCGGACGATGACCCTCTTAATGGGTCGAAACATGTCGAGCAATCATAGACTTAAATACGTGAGTAACCCGGTACGATAATATTTTAATATGTTCGTAAAACAAGGTTTACAAGATAATTATATTGAAAGTGTGGAAACTTTTAACATACATATCATCTACTTTCGGGTTGGCATGACCTCACTATTATTAGTAAAACAATTAACCCTTAGGTGCATACAGTATCAAAAACGATACGACCGAAATGACACATGTCGAAATAACACAGATCAGTATAGATAGCTAACGGTGGCATGGAACATGTCGCAGCGTTATGGCCGATAGGCCTTTATAGTGTGACAGATGCGCGCCCTATGAGCCAGTCCCAACTTACCCGCGACTGCAGGATGAGCTCGGACATATCCGCAAAATGCCGAATTGTGCCGTTATTTCTTGTAAAAATAGGAGTGCAAATAAACATTTCAAGGACTATTGAGTCACGTACCACACGAAAGTATTGATTTTTTTAGTTATTAGTTGACAAAACCACGTATTTTTACAAATAATATATAACAACAAACCGCTGACATAAATGTCATAATGATTTTACTTGGGCGTACCAATTGGTTGAACTATTCAGTGACAAATTGTATGTGCGTTTTACATTGACGGCTTAGAATAGCAAGCAAGTTGCAATTTGGTAAGTGACCGTGCAATGTATCCAATTTCTAGCGATATTCACAACCGTCCTGTCATTTCTTGGTACGGCCGCTGCGAGCAGGCCGCGAACTAGAGGTACGACTGACCGTGCCGATGACAAATAGGGTCGATAAATTGTTGATGTATTTGATTATATTCAATTTTTCTTTCATATTTTGACTTTTGTATAAATATCTTATCTTCATAAAGGTAAAACAATATATATAGATTATATCGCGTATTATATTATTTTGAGCCTTTTACAATAACCGTTGTCAAAGGTTGAAATTGTTTTATTTAACCTTTTGACCGCCGTAGTCTGATATATCAGACAATCAATACCCAGCTCGTGTTGCCGCAGTCTGATAAAGAAGACAATTTTTTTCATGTTTTTCTCAAGATATTCTTTACTTTTACAGAGTTTACTTTGGTTCTTTGCATAAGTAAGTCGCAGTAATTGTTGATTAAGTAACAGAGAGACCGATCTGTTGATTTTATTCTATTTTCTAGATGAAAATAAACTTTAATTATACCATTAGATTAAGTATGATTTTACCCCAAGTCTCGTAGCCAAAGTCTTATATAAAAGACACTAGTGATGTGACGATGATTGGTATTGGCATATCTACGTCGACTTTCTCATTCGATATTTAGATCTACGACGTAAGATTTATGCATGCGACTGACCTTACTTAGCTAACCTATTTTATGACTTCGATATGTTCTTATAAAATTATGACGTAAGTTGTCTAGTATTCTACAATTTCGTCCGCTGAAGAATTATTTAGAATTTTAGAAGGAGCGGACGAAAATGAAGATTTCGAATCTGTCATAAAAATAATCTGCCGTAACCAGAATCTGTCCTTAACTGAATCAAGTTACCCAATGACTTAAGTAGCCACACCAAGTGTTGATACTTTCGCTTCATACGAAATTGCCATGTAGATACTGCTTCGGCAGTTCTAGGTGCACGTTCAGCATCCGGAAACTTGACTCTCAACACGACATTCCATGATGGCCTCGCAGTACAGTCAAAGACAAAATAAAGTGTACACAAAAATGTTCAAAAATATGTCCCAGTGCACTTTAATTCTGTGTAATATGAACATCATAACATATTTATGAGCGGATTCTTTCGATACTTATTTTTGCACTTGACTGTACATGATAGAGTACCTAATCCTTGTCATTGTGATACCATTCACTCTTTGGACATTTTGATTCCATGATGTTTTGACCTTTGGACATTTTGACACTTGGACATATTTGAGTCCTTGGAAGTTTTCAAAGTTGAACTTGGAAATAAATATATTTGAATTGTATTAGTGCCTACCTACCAGGGTTTATCAGTGAAGTCTGTTTTTTTATAGATGGTAGAAATTTGAATCGATAAATAAGGGAAGACTCTGTTATCGAGGTTCATCGGTAACCCCTACCAAGTCATTATATTCCGCAATAATAATCAACACAGACTACGCCGTCGTCTTAAAAATGAGACCGCATGTGACGTCAAAGATGTAAAATAGAAAATTTTAGTGATGTGGATTACTCGATTTTTCAAAATTATGTTAAGTCAACAAAATATATAAGAACGGTACTGTTTAGTAGTTTAAACAATTTGAGTACTATAATTTTGAGCTTACAATATTTATTTATCAAAAGAATTGTAAAATTTTATGATTTATTAAGCCAAACAACGTTGAAATTCGCAGATTCGATACGTTTCTAATGCGATCAATCCTCTCCCTACTAGTGCCAACTTATCGACGAAAAAACAATGAAGCCTTGGCCAATGTCTGAAATAGTAGACCGCTTATGACGTCACAGATACGAAATGAGAAATATTAGTGATGTAGCAACGTCCATCAATAAATTTGCATAGCTGGTAAAATTCACAGATTCAAACCATTAATAAAAAGGACGAAACCATAATAAAGACATTGGTAAACTTAATTTAATTATAATAATATAATATTTAATGACAAGCTGGTAAGAAATGAAGCTAATCACAGTAAACTATTAACAATAAAATATTTTATCGTAAGTTATGTGGCAAGCACTACACAGTTTGTTATAACTTAGTATAGGCGGCGACACGGGCACGTCCGATGATATCCCAAGCGGCGTTCAAAAGGTTAAATATGTGACCATCGCGGAAACGGCTGATAACATTTATCATTATATTTATTAAGGGTACAACCTGCTAAATAATTATTTGTTCATGTGATTCCCAGCCACAATTAAGATAATGTCGTTAATAAATTGCTTTGTTCATATTCAAATATATGTTTGTTTATAATTGACATTCTGTAGTTTACTATTTAGAAACCAGATCCGACACGAAAGTAAGAAAAAAGTTTTCTAATTTATTATTAAACGACATAAAATGAAAACAAACAATATAAGGACTTAACTCCCTATAAATAAAAAAATTGGCCTAAATCGCCGTCAGTGGGCAAAGTACCCAGAAGGCTGGCCGCATTCCCCCGTTGTATAGCTATACTTAAACGCTGTGCAAGGTACTGGCCAGCCCTCTGGTCGCCTGAGGTCTCTCTTAGGCGAGCCGCTAGATCTTTAAAAAGTCCATGTGCACTTGGCCCCCATGGCCCCAAGGTCTCCACACCAAACGCCGCAAATATGTAGCTGGTTCCTAAAGCAGCATATTTGCGGCGCTTGAGACTTTCGGCTAATGATGCCGTGGTGCCAGCAGCAACGCCGGTGACCGAAACATGGGACGGCGCCAGAGTGTCAACGCAGGTGGCGTCCCAAACTAGCGGCCGACCCATGCTCCAGGGCACCAGCGTCATTCCGTCAGGCCTCTTGCCGTCGTCCCTGGCCAGACCGTTGGGCTACATCGTCCAATGCGATATTTTAATCTGTATTTATTTCTTATTAAATGATAGATCGATTTTAATGTTTTTCTTAATATTCCGGCCTTATCAAATATCTATGGATAATAATTTATCGACGTAGCCTCCTCTCTAGTGCCGCATCACATGGTAGCGCTTTAGCCAATCACAGCGTGGCAACGGCCCGACCACGGAGACACCGAGACTCATTACAATTTCGCTTCGTTACAAATCTCTCTCTTTCATATATCTATGCGAAATAAGTAATCAATTGCGACTGTCACACTGAGCAACAGAGTTCTAATTGGCATCGATTGTTTACATAAGTCATTTCAGAAATAGAATGTGTGATACCATATGCACCTAAGGGTTAAAATAGCAAAAAACATCAAAAACTTCAATTTTGTCAACATGTTGTTAAATGTGTTAAAAACAAGAATAGCAGAAATACAAAACAAAGTCGGTTATGTTTGTAATTTCTAACGACAGTACGACACAAAAAATATCAACAAACTCCCCTGTAAATATACAAACTGTAACACGCGTAGAATATCTGTAAAAATAAAACTGAAAATCCCTGAAAATGTAAGCAAAGCTGAAAAATCCTTACGTTATAATCAATTCCCTTATCCTCACCTGGCTTTTGATCCGAAACACAACTATTTTAAAGTCGCTTTTGAGGGGTTGGCTAAAAGTAGATTTTTCTTTTATGTGACGAAGGTAGACAACTGAGCTCTCAGCCCACCTGATGGAAAGCGGGAACTGAGGCCCATGAACATAATGACTATGCGCTGCCTACCCGGAGGACTTACCTCTATCTTTGCCATTAATTACACCGGCTATCTTACCCCCAAACCGAAACCCAGCAGTGCAAACACTGCTATTTAGCGGCAGGTTAACGGGTAAGACGGTGGTAGCTATCCGGGCGGACCCTGCACGAGGTTCTACCACGAGCAGATATATTTTACTGTCTTTTAATGTAGGAATAAAGGTTTATTATAGGTATCAAAAAATACCGGTTTATTTAACTCTCCAGAATAAAATTAATTCACTCATTAGAATTAGAGAATGAAAAGTTGTTTATAGTTTTACGGCATGGCTGAAGTTGCATAAATATAAAACGAAGTTTTTGTTATTATTAAATTGTGTTTATTGTAAATGCATTTATTATTTTTTACTTTGAATATGTACTTTAAAATAATTACAAAATCAATAAACTAATAGCTATTGCCTAAACTCGTACGTTTCCAAAAATAAAATTCTCAATACTGAAGCCAACCTGTCAAAAGTTATTCGACAAACACGAAGAAGCCACAGAATCCCGAATCTGGTGAACCTTCAGTCATCCACAACAAGATGTTGTGACCTCGTACCAAACTCAAACCCTTCACCGAAACACGATACCAACTCACACGGCGTTTGGCCGAAAACTAGGTTATAGAAGTATTATAGCATTTAATTGAATTCTTGTATAACCTCATAAGCCCGACCACACTGTTTTATTTCTCTTTTAGTTCTTATTTTAAAACTTATCATGTAAAGAATGGTGCCGAATTTTGTTGGTTGATATTGTTCATTTATATAACGAGGAAAATAGTACATTACGACACAAAAGCGAAAAACATGAAATCCGAAACGAGTAGCGATGTTTTAAATCGACACGTGTTACGAATTTTCTTTTTGCACGTGTCTCGTACGACGTTTTTTAGTACAGATGGCCCTCTCACTAGCGCGTAAAAAAGGTACCATCTGTACTAAAAAATGCTTTCTAGACATCTATGAGTGGCTAAAGTCAGAGTTGGGCAAAAAGTAATATGATTACTTCTATAAATTTTTTTTAATAAATATTACAAAGTACACATACAAAAGTAATCTGAAGGAGTAATCATATTACTTTTTGCCCAACTCTGGCTAAAGTAATAACGACCCACTTGACTTTGTCGCTTAGACATTTTAATTCGTATAAATATAAAGGTACAAACCTATTCCGTCCGTACGATAAGCGACAAAATACATTTGGACTGAAATACTCAAAAATGATGATTAAAAAAAAGGATAGGACACGTTTTGTTTGTATTAGTCTATTTATTGCATTATTTATCGAGTGCCCTTTGAATATAAGTTAAACCGTCCAATAGTCTTAAGTTCTTAACTTTTAAACGCACATTGCCAAAAGGCTGCAATTGAAATGGCATAAGTTGCAATCAAACTAATGTAAATTATGGACTCTGACGTATCGACCCAGTGTCTCAAACGCATCGAGTATAATAACTGTACCTACATCAAACATTCTAGAAAGAGTTGAATATAATATGACAAGTCTGATGGCTGTCTCAGCCATCAATAGGCATGATGACTGGCAAGTCAAAACAGCATTTTTTTCGAACTGTCAAAACGATCACCACTATGGAATCTTATATGAAATATTATAAGAACTTATAAGAGTCTGACATTTTTTTTTTAATTCAACAGCTTTAATACTGAACGAATTGCGAAAACACAAATCAAATTATTTATTAACTAAATATTTTTATTTGTACTTTTTATTTTTTCCCCAGTAGTCACACTACTTAATACTATATAAATTATAAATATTAGATAAGAATAAGAAAGAATGATTTATTTGCAGAAAAGGGTTATATACATAGGTGTTCATACATCAAGTATACATTAGTTCGCCTTATCCAGCTGTAGATGTACAGCATGCAAATACATGTTGAAAAAACATTATTTTAGCAACAAATTTATAGAACAGTATAAGACATTTTACTTATAACATAAAAACAGAATGTGTAAGTGAAATGAAAAATACAAAAAAAAAAAAAAAAAAGTTGAGACAAACATTATGTAAATAAAGTTATTATTTATACCTACAGAATTTTTATAACACAATAAAACCTACAGTACAATGTACTCATTTATAAGTCATGAGTCATGAGCCATAAAATCTTGAACGGTGTAAAAGCACCTCTCAGATAACCATTTATGTAAGGTTCTCTTAAATACATTCCCTTCAAGGGCTTGTATTTCAACAGGTAACTTATTATAAATTTTAATAGCCATGTTGTACGCATTTTTTTTGTAAATATCTGTCATACAACGTGGCTGATGTAACATATATTTGTATTGCTCTCTTGGATTTACTGTACAAATATCAGATCGCTTTGGGAAGTATTTAGTGTATCGCTTTGAAAAAATACAAATTTTCTGTATATACATACAAGCTAGGGGTAGGATGTTAAGCTTTTTGAATAACGGCTTGCAACTAGTATCTATACACGCATTACATATCGCACGGACACATTTTTTTTGAAGTTTAAATAGCCTCTCCACATCAACGGAATTACCCCATAAAATAATATGTCATATAACAAAGAAAAACGACCAAGATCACCTAATGTCCGAGGTGGGGAACGAACCCACGTACTCAGCTTTCGCGGCTGATGCCTGTACCCCTCGGCCACTCGGTCTTAGCAACCTCCGGTCAAATTTCTCGGGTATATGCAATCCCTTACAAGGCTAGGCACCTTTGACCATTCTTTAAGGGCATTTGCTTTAATACTTCTAAACCTCCCAAACCAACATACGTTCTACATCATCTCCTTGACGCGGCGATGCGTCTCCATCAGCCCAGATACGAAGCGGAGCCGTCCAGCCCCCGATCCTCGGCCAGCAGTTGTTACATAATGGTGATAAGTCTGACACTGTTCAACAGCTATAATACTTCTAAACCTCCCAAAAACATACGTTCTACATCATCTCCTTGACGCGGCGATGCGTCTCCATTAGCAGCTCCAGATACGAAGCGGAGCCGTCCACCCCCCGATCCTCGGCCAGCAGGCGGCGGAACTGCCCCTGCCTCTTGTCGTGTTGGTGCACGATCTCCAACTACACCGTGCAAGCGGTCAAATCGGTGTTATTGAATATTGAAATTTGATATTGGCTGAATACAAGTCTTGTCTATGCAATGACAGCGATTTGAATTGTGTTTACTAGCTAGTTCCATGAATGCCGATATGGCTTCAGTTGTTCGGTCGTCGCCCTTGAGAGCACTTGCACGTTTACTTACTAATCTACTACTAATCGGTCAAATCGGCGGTGATTCACCGTTTGTGGCGGGACGAGGGTTTTTTTTAAATCTTTTATTGTTTATCCAGTGCGAAACTTACAATTGCCAATGTCTCCTTGTAAGTTATTTAGAAAATGTTGTGCTAGGAGGCACCGCTCTTCTATTACTACAATTTATTACTTAATTATAAATAGTAATATATAGGTACATGCTTAAAACTGTATTTTTTTAATGTTAATGGTGTGTGTGTGTGTGTGTGTGTGTGTGTGTGTGTGTGTGTGTGTGGTTTAGTGCGATAGTGCATACATACAGACATCCGTAACGAGTACTAAAGAATATCATGCTAGGTAATAAATAAAAATAGTCAAAACAAGCGAACATGCGGATATGTGAAGTGTAAAGACAAATTTTTTTTTTAGATTTCGTGATTGGCCCCATATTAAAAGTTGTTCAGTATAGCCTACTAAATCCCGTTCAAGGTTTTCAGTGGCCCGTGGAACACCCTGTATTTAAAGTCTGATTTTTTTTTAATTCAACAGCTATAATACTTCTAAACCTCCCAAAACCAACATACGTTCTACATCATCTCCTTGACGCGGCGATGCGTCTCCATCAGCCCAGATACGAAGCGGAGCCGTCCACCCCCCGATCCTCGGCCAGCAGTTGTTACATAATGGTGATAATTCTGACACTGTTCAACAGCTATAATACTTCTAAACCTCCCAAAACCAACATACGTTCTACATCATCTCCTTGACGCGGCGATGCGTCTCCATTAGCAGCTCCAGATACGAAGCGGAGCCGTCCACCCCCCGATCCTCGGCCAGCAGTTGTTACATAATGGTGATAAGTCTGACATTCAACAGCTATAATACTTCTAAACCTCCCACAACCAACATACGTTCTAGATCATCTCCTTGACGCGGCGATGCGTCTCCATCAGCCCAGATACGAAGCGGAGCCGTCCACCCCCCGATCCTCGGCCAGCAGTTGTTACATAATGGTGATAAGTCTGACATTCAACAGCTATAATACTTCTAAACCTCCCACAACCAACATACGTTCTAGATCATCTCCTTGACGCGGCGATGCGTCTCCATCAGCCCAGATACGAAGCGGAGCCGTCCACCCCCCGATCCTCGGCCAGCAGTTGTTACATAATGGTGATAAGTCTGACACTGTTCAACAGCTATAATACTTCTAAACCTCCCAAAACCAACATACGTTCTACATCATCTCCTTGACGCGGCGATGCGTCTCCATCAGTAGCTCCAGATACGAAGCGGAGCCGTCCACCCCCCGATCCTCGGCCAGCAGGCGACGGAACTGCCCCTGCCTCTTGTCGTGTTGGTGCAAGATCTCCAACTACACCGTGCAATCGGTCAAATCGGCGGTCATTCACCGTTTATGGCGGGACAAGGGTTTAGTGCGATAGTGCATAGTGCATACATGCAACAGACACCCGTATCAAATATCATACAGTGCTCGCGAGGAACCCGCAAGATTTCAATGCCATTTCTGAGCATATTTAGAGTATTTAATGTTATGTAAAATTTCCTGGATTCGGCTTGGTTCCAAAGATCATTAACCTTTTTTCGGAATTTTTTTCGACGTAATCGTCATAAAACTTCTTTTTGATTACAATGCTACCACAATGTGTTCTAATATTACCACACCTTTTGCCTGACAATCAAAAAATAATAATAGTTTTGACGAAAAAACCTGTCCCTAAAAAAACATTTAAATAATAATTTTAACAAATTGTTGTTAGGATAAAAAGTATTGGAAATGTTAAAAAGTATTCAGTCTAAAAAAAAGAAAAAAAAATTTTCGGTCTGATAATATTTTTTGTTTATTTTGATGTCTAGAATGCATAGTTCAAATCTTGCGGTTTCCTCGCGAGCAGCCTGTATATCTTTATTTTGCATGAAATATGGTACAATAGATGGGTTTGAATACAAAGAAGCACTTTCATATTTCAGCAGCAATTTACATGCAAAAAACAAATACTTACAAGCTATATACCCAAATGGAGAGTATCATTATTTAAATTCACATGCTGCTCAATTAGAATAATTAGTTATATATTTATGTACGTGTCACTTGAAATGTCATAGGTTGTTAGACTAGTCACAAAGGTTAATTAATGTCCAAATTTAAATAATTAAAAAAATCGCCAATAGAATAAAAACATACGTAGCGAGTACTGATAAAGAATATCATTCTAGGTACCTAATCAAAATAATCAAAACAAGCAAAACTTGCGGATATGACTGTGAAATGTATACGTAAGTACAGTTCTAGAAGGCTATCAAACATTTGTGTGAGAATATAATGTATAGTTGTTGAGTTGAAAATTTGAATGCGTAAATAAATTAAAAAAGACAGTTTGAGTCTAAAATATATATCATACGAGTAGAATATTAGGAGGATAAATTGTGACGTATGCTTGTTTCTATGCGTATAGAGACAAATCTGGGTAAAACTGTTGCAAATGTACCGAACAATTTGTCGTTGCATATTAATCATATTATGAATAACGTTTCAATCGAAAATACCGTTTTTGTAATTTTGAATTGTAGAAAGTCACAGTTAGAATTAAAATTACAACAAGGGAGTTTTGGATTGCAGCGATATTCATGGCATTATTATGCATCTATGTGTGTTTATGTGGCGGTTTGACATCTATTAGTGAGACAGTAGTAATGAAAAACAATGTTAGCTCATTCAAATCGGACAGTATAGGAAAGTCTATAACTATAAGTCTTACGAAGATTTATTCTTAGGAACCATGTGAACGTAAATCGTAAACGTAGCTACGTTGATACATTTGAAAAAAGAAAACACCTACTAAAATAATCTTAAGTACGTGAAAACAATGAATTCCATTAATTTTAGACATCATGTTTCATAGAGACAATTTATTGTTTAACACCTACACAATCGATAACTACATAGAAATTGTGTGATTTTTTTATCAGCGGGGCTCGATTGCCGAGTTGGGTACAGATTTCAAATGTATGAATGCACTTTTTCTTGTTATTAAAATTGATAATATGGTTCTTAAGAACATATCTTCCTCCAGACCAGTATGCTTAGCACATGATTGGTATGTAAGTATGTCGCCACGAGATAGATTCTCCATCTTTTACTAACTATATGAATAAAAGAAGGATGGATAGTCTATCTCGCGGTGACATATTGTCGCGCTAATCCTCTGCTAAGCCTACATACTGACCGATTCGTATGAGCCTGTATACTTAAATATGAATGACAATCTCTTTTATAACAACTTTGTTGCTCTGAAAGTGCTTGATGACCATACCTTACAACGGATGTAGCAAAACCGTAGCATTTGACAGTTTGATGTCAGGGTTGGCGATTCATCATCATCATCATCATATCAGCCGAAAGACGTCCACTGCTGAACATAGGCCTCCCCCAAAGATTGCCACAATGACCGGTCCTGCGCCACCCGCATCCAGCGGACTCCTGCGACCTTCACCAGGTCATCGGTCCACCTTGTGGGGGGCCTACCCACGCTACGCCTTCCGGTACGTGGCCGCCACTCAAGAACCTTCCCGCCCCAACGGCCATCGGTTCTACGCGCAATGTGCCCCGCCCACTGCCACTTCAGTTTAGCGATTCGGAGAGCTATTTCGGTTACTTTGGTTCTGCTGCGGATGGTCTCATTTTTAATCCGATCACGCAGAGAGACTCCTAGCATAGCCCTCTCCATTGCCCTTTGGGTGACTTTGAGCCTTCTTATGAGGCCCATTGTAAGCGGCCACGTTTCAGTACCGTATGTCATCACTGGCAACACACACTGATTAAAGACTTTCGTCTTCAAAACACTGCGGAATATTGGACGAAAATATGTGTCGTAGCTTCCCGAACGCTGCCCAACCGAGTCGGATTCGACGATTGACCTCTTTCTCGAAGTTGGACCTACCTAACTGAATAGTTTGCCCTAGGTATATATATTCGTCTACAACTTCGAGTGTAAAGTCTCCGATTATTACGGGAGTTGGTGCTACATGGGAATTCGACATGATTTTCGTCTTATCCATGTTCATCCTAAGACCAACTCGCTCGGAGGCTTTACTGAGGTCAACGAGCATAGTAATTAAGTCCTCCAAGGTCTCAGCCAAGACTACTATATCGTCAGCGAATCGAAGGTGAGTGAGGTACTCGCCGTTTATGTTGATACCCAGCCTTCTCCAGTCCAGAGTCTTAAAGACATCCTCCAGTGCAGCGGTAAACAGCTTAGGGGAGATGACATTTCCTTGCCTAACTCCCCGCTGCAGCAGAATAGGTTTCGAGCTCTGGTCTTGGAGTCGGACTGACATTGTGGCGCTCTCGTATAAACACTTCAACACCTCGATATAGCGGTAGTCGACTTGGCACCGTTGGAGAGACTGTAGTACTGCCCATGTTTCGATCGAATCGAAGGCTTTCTCGTAGTCCACAAACGCTAAACAGAGGGGCAGGTTATATTCTTCGGTCTTCTGTATAACCTGGCGAAGCGTATGGATGTGGTCTACGGTACTAAAGCCTCTTCGGAAACCGGCATGTTCGGGAGGCTGGAAGTCATCAAGCCTGCGTGCAAGACGATTCGTAATGACTCTTGAAAACAGCTTATAGACATGGCTCAGAAGTGAGATGGGTCGGTAGTTCTTCAATAAAGCGTTGTCACCTTTTTTGAAGAACAGTACCACCACACCTCTGTTCCATGCCTTTGGCGTTCTCCCTTCCAGTAAGACGGAATTGAACAACTTCTGAAGGGCCGTAAGGATCGGTTTACCACCCGCCTTCAGAAGCTCAGCTGTAATTCCGTCCTCCCCAGGCGCCTTGTTATTTTTGAGCTGTTCAAGAGCCATTCTAATCTCGCACAGGCTGATGTCCGGGATATCTTCTGTATAGTGTCGAGTCAGTCTAGCTCTGAGGTCTTCCGCTAGATCAACTTCGGGTCTGCTAGTTGACGTGTACAGCTGTCCATAAAAACCCTCTATCTCACTCAGCAGCTCAGATCTGGATGTGACGATTCTACCATCCTCAGTCTTTAATTTGGCGAGCTGGCTTTGCCCAACAGACAGATCCCTTGCAAAAACTTTAGAGCCCTTGTTCCGCTCGATGGCTTCTTCTATACACTTGGTACGGAATTGGCGCATATCGCGTTTGAGGGACTTAGAGATCTGTCTGTTGAGCTGCCGGTATAAAGTCGCATCAACTGAGGATTGTAGAACCAGTTCACTTCTTTTTTCCATTAGCTTCTGAGTGGAGTCTGAGAGCTTTCTGGTCTTATTTGTCCGCTGGGTCTTAAAAAACTTAGACCCAGCGCTATGGACAGCTTCCACAAACCCGTCGTTGAATACGTCCACATCATCGCCTAGGCAATCGAAACGGTTTTGGAGTTCCAGCTGAAAGCTCTCGGGGTTTTGGAGATGGAGTGCAGGACGGAGCGTAGACTTCATCAGTCGCGAGCGTTCTAGCTTAGGACATATATTCAACGTGCCTCTTACCAGGCGGTGATCGCTACCGGTTTTAACCGTACTGATCACAGAAACATCGTTGAATATATGTCTCTTCGTCGACATGATGAAGTCGATCTCGTTTTTAGTTGCACCGTCGGGACTCATCCAAGTCCATTTTCTGTGCTCGCGTTTCTTAAAGAAGGAGAGGTTGGCGATTACGATGATGAATTTACTTATTCTACTGCATGTATGATTATTATTAACATAAGCAGTATTATTCCATAAATAACAAAATCCAAAACGTACGGTTAGTGAAAATGTCACAGAATAAAAGCTTCTAGCCAGCCAGATCTAGGCTTAATTTAACAGGAAAACTACCACAAATTAAAGACGGTTTTAAAAAATAATCCGGATTATGCTGCGGCTACGGCATTAAACAATCTTTTAAAAGAAGCTGAGATAATAAAAAACAATAATAAATAAATAAATTACAAAATTATACATATTTAAATTATTTACCATTGACATTAGATGTTTTTGAGTTTAAAATGGATTTACATAAGAAGGCGACGCAATTTGAGTGCAACAAATAATAAAAATGTGATAATTTATTTTGAAGATCGGTAGAACATTGAATACTGTTGCCGCAGTGTGTTTTTGTATTCGTAGTAGTGACAACCCTGACGTACATTTGCTACAGATTTGCGGGTTCGATTACGGGGTATGTTGATGACAATCGACCTGGTGAAGGTCGCAGGAGTCCGCTGGATGCGGGTGGCGCAGGACCGGTCATTGTGGCAATCTTTGGGAGAGGCCTATGTTCAGCAGTGGACGTCTTTCGGCTGATATGATGATGATGATGACAAATATAATTATATCGAAATATAAACAAACTCACCCTCATAGCCCTTCGCCTGGCCCTAGTAGCGTCCTCAAGCACCCCCCGCACCGCCGCACTAAGCGGGTTGTCCAATACCGGCAGCGTGCAAACGCGCGTGTCGATCTGCTGCGGCGATGCTGCGTCGAAAACGTCGCGAACGAACGACGCCGGCGCTTGCGAGCCCACCCAGATTAGCATGTGGACGCCGTTTTCTGGAAAAGGTGGTGGATTATTGCCATACAGGAGCATTCCATGAAAACATCTACTTTTTGTCGCTTACGACTCACTATGGTAGCTAAGCTACCCTAATAAAATATGCTAGCTGTTAGGAAACACTGTCAATCTTAAAGCCTCGATATGTTATTATTATGCCGTAACTCAGCTTACTAATTTAATTTTTCAAAAGTATTGAAAAGACAGTGTCGCTTACGACATGTTTTCATGGAATGCTCCTACATCGTTATCGGGCGCAAATACGATTTGACACTTCTGAAAGATTATACATTCAAAACAGAAGTGAGATTAGTATAGTAAACGTTTATACCTACGACTTTAAAATGTATAATTATTGAATTTGACTTGAGTAGTATTTAAAGAAAATATAAAACAGTTGTTAAATAAAGCCAATGAATGACGGATTAGTGCACGACACCGCAGATACGATAAAAATGTCGTATATTACGAAAATCACTTAGGATCAAGAAAATTATTGCCAACTTTGCTGTGATGGCAGTAAGAATACATTCGTTACCGCCGCGATTTGGGCTCTACTTTTAACTTACTATCAGGTGGAGTGCAGCCACTTTGTTGTGCCAATATAAAAAAAATTCTCACCACCCCAACCCACCCCAAGGGTATCGACTAAGAGATTGAAGTGTCCCTGACCATTCATTGAGTTAGGCTGATGTGTGTATTTTTAAGGAATGAAGACTTATCAAACACAAACCTAGTAGATAGGCTCCCTGGTCGTTTATCTAGTCCGTGGAAACCATGTCCTTGAATGAAATCCTCTTGGAATTAAATCCACCTTATATTTTTGACTTTAACCGTGTGGTGACGACAGTAAGAATATATTTGTCACCACCCCAACTCGGGATGGGTGTCGTAAGAGTCGACTAAGAGATTGAAGTGTCACTGACCATTCATTGATAGATTGATGACGGTCAGCAGCGTTATCAAAGTGGACACACTACTGAGGTCGCCAACCCGCTTGCCCAGCGTGACGACTATGGGCAACTATGGGCATTTACCTCCTAATGCGTCTATACGCATAGTTAATACGAGAGACATGCGTCCAGCAGTGGACTGAGATAGGCGGATGATGTGTGTATTTTTAAGCGGTGAAGACTTATTAAACAACAAACCTAATAGATAGACGCCCTGGTCGTTCATCTTGTCCATGGAAGCGATGTCTATGAATAAAATCCTCTTGGCATTGAATCCGACTTATATTTTTGATCGACGACGGCTTATCAAACACAAACCTAATAGATAGACGCCCTGGTCGTTCATCTTGTCCATGGAAGCGATGTCTATGAATAAAATCCTCTTGGCATTGAATCCGACTTGTTTTTTTGAGCGACGACGGCTTATCAAACACAAACCTAATAGATAGACGCCCTGGTCGTTCATCTTGTCCGTGGAAGCGATTTCTATGAATAAAATCCTCTTGGCATTGAATCCGACTTATATTTTTGAGCGACGACGGCTTATAAAACACAAACCTAATAGATAGACGCCCTGGTCGTTCATCTTGTCCATGGAAGCGATGTCTATGAATGAAATCCTCTTGGCATTGAATCCGACTTATATTTTTGATCGACGACAGCTTATCAAACACAAACCTAATAGATACACGCCCTGGTCGTTCATCTTGTCCATGGAAGCGATGTCTATTAATGAAATCCTCTTGGCATTGAATCCGACTTGTTTTTTTGAGCGACGACGGTTTATCAAACACAAACCTAATAGATAGACGCCCTGGTCATTCATCTTGTCCATGGAAGCGATGTCTATGAATGAAATCCTCTTGGCATTGAATCCGACTTGTTTTTTTGAGCGACGACGGCTTATCAAACACAAACCTAATAGATAGACGCCCTGGTCGTTCATCTTGTCCATGGAAGCGATGTCTGCGAATAAAATCCTCTTGGCATTAAATCCGATTTATATTTTTGATCGACGACGGCTTATCAAACACAAACCTAATAGATAGACGCCCTGGTCGTTCATCTTGTCCATGGAAGCGATGTCTATGAATGAAATTCTCTTGGCATTGAATCCGACTTATATTTTTGATCGACGACGGCTTATCAAACACAAACCTAATAGATAGACGCCCTGTTCGTTCATCTTGTCCATGGAAGCAATGTCTATGAATAAAATCCTCTTGGCATTGAATCCGACTTATATTTTTGATCGACGACGGCTTATCAAACACAAACCTAATAGATAGACGCCCTGGTCGTTCATCTTGTCCATGGAAGCGATGTCTATGAATAAAATCCTCTTGGCATTGAATCCGACTTACATTTTTGATCGACGACGGCTTATCAAACACAAACCTAATAGGTAAACTCCCTAGTCGTTCATCTTGTCCATGGAAGCGATGTCTATGAATGAAATCCTCTTGGCATTGAATCCGACTTATATTTTTGATCGACGACGGCTTATCAAACACAAACCTAATAGATAGACGCCCTGGTCGTTCATCTTGTCCATGGAAGCGATGTCTATGAATAAAATCCTCTTGGCATTGAATCCGACTTATATTTTTGATCGAAGACGGCTTATCAAACACAAACCTAATAGATAGACGCCCTAGTCGTTCATCTTGTCCATGGAAACGATGTCTATGAATAAAATCCTCTTGGCATTGAATCAGACTTATATTTTTGATCGACGACAGCTTATCAATCACAAACCTAATAGATAGACGCCCTGGTCGTTCATCTTGTCCATGGAAGCGATGTCTATGAATGAAATCCTCTTGGCACTGAATCAGACTTATATTTTTGATCGACGACGGCTTATCAAACACAAACCTAATAGATAGACGCCCTGGTCGTTCATCTTGTCCATGGAAACGATGTCTATGAATAAAATCCTCTTGGCATTGAATCCGACTTATATTTTTGATCGACGACGGCTTATCAAACACAAACCTAATAGATAGACGCCCTGGTCGTTCATCTTGTCCATGGAAGCGATGTCTATGAATAAAATCCTCTTGGCATTGAATCCGACTTATATTTTTGATCGAAGACGGCTTATCAAACACAAACCTAATAGATAGACGCCCTAGTCGTTCATCTTGTCCATGGAAACGATGTCTATGAATAAAATCCTCTTGGCATTGAATCAGACTTATATTTTTGATCGACGACAGCTTATCAATCACAAACCTAATAGATAGACGCCCTGGTCGTTCATCTTGTCCATGGAAGCGATGTCTATGAATGAAATCCTCTTGGCACTGAATCAGACTTATATTTTTGATCGACGACGGCTTATCAAACACAAACCTAATAGATAGACGCCCTGGTCGTTCATCTTGTCCATGGAAACGATGTCTATGAATAAAATCCTCTTGGCATTGAATCCGACTTATATTTTTGATCGACGACGGCTTATCAAACACAAACCTAATAGATAGACGCCCTGGTCGTTCATCTTGTCCATGGAAGCGATGTCTATGAATAAAATCCTCTTGGCATTGAATCCGACTTATATTTTTGAGCGACGACGGCTTATCAAACACAAACCTAATAGATAGACGCCCTGGTCGTTCATCTTGTCCATGGAAGCGATGTCTATGAATGAAATCCTCTTGGCATTGAATCCGACTTGTTTTTTTGAGCGACGACGGTTTATCAAACACAAACCTAATAGATATACGCCCTGGTCCTTCATCTTATCCAATTGTCCATCGAAGCGATGTTTATGAATGTAATCCTCCTGGCATTGAATCCGACTTGTTTTTTTGAGCGACGACGGCTTATCAATCACAAACCTAATAGATAGACGCCCTGGTCATTCATCTTGTCCATGGAAGCTCGAAGCGGCGTGAGCGCAGCGTCTTCTTGCAAGCGGTGCAGCGGCAGCAGACGCGGGTACGTGTATACCACGGACGTCGACACGTCGGCCGTTAGTGCGCGGTACATGGCGCAGGATTTGTCGTCGCAGGTTATATCCGTGCCTGGAAGAAAATCGTGATTAAAAATACTGTTCCCTTTGAAACTGGCGTTCTATTTTGGAGAATCAAATATAAATAGAAAGATATATAAAAATAAAAATATGCTAGCTACGACATGTTGCCGTTGCCGACTTGCAAAGTCAGGAAAAACCATATCTGTTGCAGGGCCAGGTGTCTATAATAAACTACCCGACAGTTTAAAAACCATCTCAGATGACAAAACATTTAATAAAAAAAAATTAAGAAAATGGCTTACTGATCAAGCATTTTATGACATGCATGGATATGAAAATTATAATTTAATTTAATGTATATTTCCTTTTTTTAATAATATGAATAATATGTTGATTTGATTATTTTTATGTAAACTGTAAATTAATTGACATCCTAATTTTATTTTATTATTTTTGACATGTAAAATTTTTAATTTTATGAATAAATGAATATGAATATGAGTATGTCTATTACTAGAGTCGATCAAAAAAAGTTGTACTTACATGAGTAAAGGCCTTTAATGAAAACATAATTCAAAGACATAATTTTTGTGTTACAAAGTTACATTTTGTGTAACAACTTTTGGCACTGAAAAAAGGCTACCATTTTTAGTAGGAGCGATCAACAATACTTTTTATTTATATTAAATCAAATTTATGTTTCGTTTTTAATTAATGCATGTTAGCCGTAAGATGTTATAAAACTATTATTTGAAAAAAGAAAGTCCCGCTGAGTTTCTTGCCGGATTCTTCTCAGGCAGTGGTGTAGGGTTAGAACCGGAGGTAGTTTTTTTTTTTCTCTCATTCACTATTTAGTTTAACGATTCAAAAGCGCTCGTTGCTGGGCCTAATTGAATAAAGAATATTTTGACTTTGACTTTGATACGAACCTATATCTTTTAAAATTGCCCCTTTTACCGCTGCCGAAGGTCGTTGGACAGAGTACACCACAATTGACGCGATCGTGATTTTTGTTTTGATTCAGGACTAAACTAGTTAATTTACCATGCTCATGTTCACAGCATTTTGTGGTACGGCATTTAACTCTGGGGAAACATTATTTGTAAGTCTTACCAAGTGTTGGATCACAACACAGAACTCTGAGGTGCTATGCTACTTTTTTAGGATTGCGCTGTATGTCAACTTTGGGGGAAAAAATCGAATATATCTATTATCATGATACCTGCGCTTAAATCTTCGGATCGCAGTACTGTTTTTTTAACATGCTCATGTTCATAGCATTTTATCGAACTACGTAAACCTTATTTTCCCATGCTTCGCATCGCATCTCAGTACACTTTCTTTTACTATGCTTATTTTCAAAACATTTCGCCGTACGGCGTTCTCCTCTGGGGAAGTTATTCGTCTTACCTGCTCCTAAAGCATCAGATCTCAGCACACAGCTAGTATACAACGGCAGCAGCTTCATACTCTCCGGCAGCACTAGTTGCCCAGCGCTGGACGGCGAGGCGCAGTGCCGACGGTAGGCCGCGAGCGACTTGGCGCAGCGTTGTGCTAGGCCTTCGCGGATCTGGCGTGGAGTGTGCTCTCTGAGCGCCCAGACGGCTGAAAATAAAAGTTATGTTATGTTACATAGTTCTATATCACTAAACTCAATTTTATTTAGGGTCACACACGTTTCAACTTGTAACTTTCGTGTGATTCCAGATTTAGAAAACGAGTAATGAGTTACGACATATGAATGTAATTTTAAAATTACAAAATATCATGGAAGTCTTAAATATACAATGTAAGAATTAATTTTCATCAAAGTGGCCACATATAGATATTGTTACGTTCGTGGGGTGGGTTTTCTATAGAAAATGTATAAATAAGCCACTATTTAAAACTGACACTTTAATTACTAATTAAAGGAACAAACAGTAAACTAAAACACTGATCACACACTTAACACTTCGCAAACTCGCAGTTAGAATCGCAGTTTTCGCTCTTGATGTTATCTCTTCGCTGTCTCAATTGAAACTACTCCTTCGGCCGGGTCATGCTGTGTATTTATACCAGCCACTCAAATCTACAAAGTACGAGAAGATTCGACTCTAGAAAGTTCCCGAGTTAGGTGCGCGAACATTCTAGAGTATCGCTGTCTCTTTCTACAGGTTTCTCTTTCACACCCGTCCAGAATGTTCTCTCTATAGCTGTCTCGTTCACATCCTTCCAGAACATTCTCTCGTGCTGTCTCTATCTAATAGTGCTTTCTCTTTCACTCCTATGGGAAATTTAGCTATATACCGATTTGTACTTGAGAGGCCCAAAAGGGGTCCTGAAAACGCCTGAAAACGGGTTTTCAGGTTATTGCGCCATCCGATAGAGGGTATCCTGAAACGGCCTGAAAACATGTTTCAGGCGCCTGAAAACGACGGTATCTGGGGTGAATATTTGATTTTGTAGTATGTGAAAGAGGACCTTCTCAAACGGCCTGAAAATGCATTTCAGCCTGCTGAAAACGCTTCTAACGTGTCTAAAATCACATTTGTAGTTTTTATCATGCCACCGGCGTAACACTACCCCCTCCTAAGACATGCTCGTCCCGAGCATCATTATTTCCGTGGTATTTTGCGAGCCGGTCAACGTGAACAATCTTGCATGGGCTTCGTAAATTCCTCCGAATCCGATATGAAACGTCATTGATCTTCGTAACCACTGTACGAGCTGCCATCCATGGTTTACCGTTGGATACTTTTTCCACAACTACACATCGACGACCTCCCTGACTTGCTGTTCCTGGTAAACGCACTGGGACTCGAACCTGTGCCTTTGGTAGGAGAACAGTTCTTCTAGAGCAGTAAACATTCCCACTAATTCTTCCTTCCATAGGAACCTCATCAAATCTAGTTTTCAGGACTCCAACTTCCATGTCAATTTTATAACCATGGCACCTCATAAAATCTAGTCCAATAATACAGTCATCAATTATGTCGGCAACAATCACTTTGTGCCGATAAATGTGCTTGCCAATTCTTAAATCCACTCCTGTCTCTCCCTTGATGGGAATATACTGGCCAGTGGCTGTAAGCAGCTGTAGATGCGTCGGCTGGACTACATGACCTCGAGTCAGGTGTTTCAGAAGCCAATGATTAATCACCGTCCGAGAAGCTCCGGTGTCGATAGTAAGGTTACATGGTATTCCACCAATTTCTCCCTTGACGACCAGACTATTCCCGTCGTTGACTTGTGAGATAACTACTGGGACATTTCGACCTCCAGCCAGCACTCGTCCCTTAGTCCTGGCTCTTACTCGTTTCCCTGCTGCGGCTCTGGTCGTACAGAGCCCTTATTCCTGGTCACAGGGGATTCATCTCGTTCTCTCCTGCTGCTTCTTTTCGGGCAACTAGTTTGTATATGGCCACGTTCTCCACAATGGTAACATCGTGGCCCAAACTTCCGATGAGGTGCAATCCTTCTTTTCGGGCAACTAGTTTGTATATGGCCAAGTTCTCCACAATGGTAACATCGTGGCCCAAACTTCCGATGAGGTGCAATGCTTCTTTTCGGGCAACTAGTTTGTATATGGCCACGTTCTCCACAATGGTAACATCGTGGCCCAAACTTCCGATGAGGTGCAATCCTTCTTTTCGGGCAACTAGTTTGTATATGGCCCCGTTCTCCACAATGGTAACATCGCGGCCCAAACTCCCGACGAGGTGCCATCGGCTCCCTAGCAGATACCTCACGTAGCTTATACGATCTTGATGGATCTTGGCGTACAGCTTCAACTTCTAGGGCATGAGCTACGGCATCCTTAAGGCTTTCGTGGTGCCCTAGTCGTACTGCCGCCCTTACTTCCAAATCTCGGATCCCATCAACAAATGCCTGCACCAGCATGGTTTTTATTAAAGAGTCAGCTGAACGTTGGTATGCCTTTCTGACCAGCTTTTCAATTTCCAGGGCCCATTGTTGCAATGTTTCATTACGTTCCTGCGTTCTGTCTTTCAGCTGAGCTCGATAGACATGTTCTAGATGACTGTCTCCGTAACGGGCTTCTAATGCTTCTAGAAGCCGGTCATAAGTTTGCTCTTTTCCAAGAGCTTCTAGAATTGTAAGAGCCTCGTCACGAAGTGCCAGCGTCAGAGCCGTCATCGCTTGCTCCTTACTCCAACCGTTTGCTTTGGACACGGACTCAAACTGTATCTTGTACGCCGCCCACGAAGATGTTCCATCAAAAGGAGGTGCCTTAAATTTTCCACCTCCCGGCACAGATATCTCGGGTGCGCAGGTACTGATGCCACTAGCTACTTTTAATTCAAGCTTCTGGAGGCGACGCTCAACCGCTTCCTCTACAACATGAATCTTGTTCTCCATGTCACTGAGCTTCCTTTGGACTTCGTACATTTCTTGCTTCCATTCAGTAGCAGCCTTGTGCAACTCTTGAAGAATCAATTTCGACTGTTCTTCTTGTTTCCGCGACAGTTCTTCTTGTTTCCGCAACTGTTCTTCTTGTTTCCGCGACTGTTCTTCTTGTTTCCGCAACTGCTCCTTCAGGAGAATCAGAATAGTTCTGAGGTCTACGTCTTGAGTACTCTCAGCCTGCAAACCAGACGGACCGGGCTTAGATGCAGTATCCTCACATGCTGGAGGTTCTTCACGTACTGCAATATCCTCCTGCGCTGCAGGTTCCTCACGTGCAGTTTGGCTCCGGGTCACAACTCTTTTTGGCTCGGTCTCGTTGTCACGTGGCGTTATACCCATTTTCTATCCCACTTCTGACACCAAATGTTACGTTCGTGGGGTGGGTTTTCTATAGAAAATGTATAAATAAGCCACTATTTAAAACTGACACTTTAATTACTAATTAAAGGAACAAACAGTAAACTAAAACACTGATCACACACTTAACACTTCGCAAACTCGCAGTTAGAATCGCAGTTTTCGCTCTTGATGTTATCTCTTCGCTGTCTCAATTGAAACTACTCCTTCGGCCGGGTCATGCTGTGTATTTATACCAGCCACTCAAATCTACAAAGTACGAGAAGATTCGACTCTAGAAAGTTCCCGAGTTAGGTGCGCGAACATTCTAGAGTATCGCTGTCTCTTTCTACAGGTTTCTCTTTCACACCCGTCCAGAATGTTCTCTCTATAGCTGTCTCGTTCACATCCTTCCAGAACATTCTCTCGTGCTGTCTCTATCTAATAGTGCTTTCTCTTTCACTCCTATGGGAAATTTAGCTATATACCGATTTGTACTTGAGAGGCCCAAAAGGGGTCCTGAAAACGCCTGAAAACGGGTTTTCAGGTTATTGCGCCATCCGATAGAGGGTATCCTGAAACGGCCTGAAAACATGTTTCAGGCGCCTGAAAACGACGGTATCTGGGGTGAATATTTGATTTTGTAGTATGTGAAAGAGGACCTTCTCAAACGGCCTGAAAATGCATTTCAGCCTGCTGAAAACGCTTCTAACGTGTCTAAAATCACATTTGTAGTTTTTATCATGCCACCGGCGTAACAATATGTATTAGAATAGAATAGAATAGAATAGAATGCTTTTTATTCAGGAACTTAGTTTAAAACAGGACTTTACTTAACTAAGAAAATAACAAAAAATAATTCCTGAAAAGGCTTCCACTCAGCTTGTGTCAAGTCATCTCTATGATTTCTTGACGCTGGTCTTCCGTGGAAGCCCATTATATTGCGCCATCTACACTGGATATAAAATTCGCAGTACTATAATAAACGGAAACAACTTATGCGAAATTTTCTAACAGAATTATATGAAAATGACATTATATTAGTCAAGAAATTGTTTAAAGTAGTATTAAATTCATTAAATAAAATGCAATAGTAAATGTCGTACCTGCTGCTAAAACAAAACAAACAAATAATTTAAAAAAATCATACTAATGAGAAAAAGAAATTTAATTTTGTCATTGATCTTTATAATTTTATGAACTTGTATAATAAATAATTGTATAACAAAAAGTGTCAATGTACCAAGTATCAATATGAAAATGACATAATATTAAAAGTGTCGCTATACAAAAAAGCCACAATACAAAAAGTCTCACTATAAAAAAGTTTCCCTACACAAAACATGACAATATTTGAAGATTTTTTTCTACAGGTAGCCCTTTTACCTTGTTCTGTGATGAAGTTGAAGAGCGTAGCATCAATATCCAGTCTTCATAAAAATAGTTACATTACAGAAAATGTACCTATTAAAAGCATCAGTTGTGCAGTATAAAGTTGGATCGAGCGCGATGGCATGCTTTACATATCGAGTAAAACCTAACGTTACCGATACTTTCAAAGTCCTGGTACGGCTACAGAACCCACCTTGTTTATTGAGGAAGTTTCACCAGAAAGTCACTAAACAAAAAGCGACACTTTTCATAGAAGAGTCTTTTTTACTAGATAGTCACTAGACATAAAGTGACATTTGCACTAAAGAGTAATTTTTATGAGATAGGGATTATCCATTCATCAAGTTATGCTATATTGGGGGAGGGGGGGTCGAGAAAAAATCACCAATTATCAGCATAGGGTAGAGGGGGGCTCATCGGACAAATCACGTGTAATTTTTCTGTTACTCTCTGCTGAACAGTATTATAGCAAATAAAAAAAATCATCTATAATTTTCTTTACGATCACTTTTTAAATATAACAAGAAACCCGGAACAAGCGTTATTAAAAAAAAGTAACATCATATTGGCTAGGAGGGGGGGGGGTTCTGAAAATATCATATACGGATTTTTTCAGAAACAATCAATTTCACTGTCACTATCACTCCTTGCCATTTGTTTCAATTGACTTTTCCTCTGTGACATCGCGTTCTCCTGGTATAAGTGAAAATTAGACCTAATTTACATTGGTTTAGAGTTGAAAATTAAAGTGGAAAATTTAATTGTTTTTCGAAAAAATCAGGGAAAAAACGAGCTGTTTGGAAAGAAACGAGATTTAATTTTCTGAGCTGCGCGGCGGCGCCCAGCGCCAAGTTCAGGACTCTCAGTCGCCGTTGTCCACTTCGGTGTGTACAATATCAGTGATGGTCACCTTGTTTAGTGAGGAAGTTTCACCAGACCTTTCTTTACTAGACAGTCACTAGACAAAAAGTGTAATTTTTACTAGACAGCCACTAGACAAAAAGTGTCATTTTTACTAGACAGTCACTAGACAAAAAGTGTCATTTTTACT
Organism: Thaumatotibia leucotreta; assembly: GCA_025490895.1. Lineage (NCBI taxonomy): Eukaryota > Metazoa > Arthropoda > Insecta > Lepidoptera > Tortricidae > Thaumatotibia > Thaumatotibia leucotreta. Next base: position 40,045 of record JALPQI010009328.1, read on the forward strand.
AGACAGCCACTAGACAAAAAGTGTCTTTTTCTTTAGGCAGTCACTAGACAAAAAGTGTTATTTTTACTAGACAGTCACTAGACAAAAAGAGTCATTTTTACTAGACAGTCACTAGACAAAAAGTGTAATTTTTACTAGACAGCCACTAGACAAAAAGTGTCATTTTTACTAGACAGTCACTAGACAAAAAGAGTCATTTTTACTAGACAGTCACTAGACAAAAAGTGTAATTTTTACTAGACAGCCACTAGACAAAAAGTGTCATTTTTACTAGACAGTCACTAGACAAAAAGAGTCATTTTTACTAGACAGTCATTAGACAAAAAGTATCATTTTTACTAGACAGTCACTAGACAAAAAGTGTCATTTTTACTAGACAAAAACTAGACAGTCACTAGACAAAAAGTGTCATTTTTACTAGACAGTCACTAGACAAAAAGTGTCATTTTTACTAGACAGTCACTAGACAAAAAGTGACATTTTTACTAGATAGTCACTAGACAAAAAGTGTCATTTTTACTAGACAGTCACTAAACAAAAAGAGTATTTTTTACTAGATAGTCACTAGACAAAAAGTGATTATGTTCAAGAAAAAATCACGTGTTATTTTTTGTTACTCTCTGCTGAACAGCATTACAGCATGTCAAACCCGGAACAAGCGTTAATAAAAAAACGTTGGCAATAAATTACACGTCATATCGGCTAGGGGGGACCTGAAAATATCATCAAATATCACGCGCCAAGTTCAGGACTCTCAGTCGCCGTTGTCCACTACGGTGTGTACAATATCAGTGATGGTCACCTTGTTTAGTGAGGAAGTTGAGCGTGGCATCGAGCTCCATGCTCCGGTACACGTCGGCGAGCTGCGCGGCGGCGCCCAGCGCCAAGTTCAGGACTCTCAGTCGCCGTTGTCCACTACGGTGTGTACAATATCAGTGATGGTCACCTTGTTTAGTGAGGAAGTTGAGCGTGGCATCGAGCTCCATGCTCCGGTACACGTCGGCGAGCTGCGCGGCGGCGCCCAGCGCCAAGTTCAGGACTCTCAGTCGCCGTTGTCCACTACGGTGTGTACAATATCAGTGATGGTCACCTTGTTTAGTGAGGAAGTTGAGCGTGGCATCGAGCTCCATGCTCCGGTACACGTCGGCGAGCTGCGCGGCGGCGCCCAGCGCCAAGTTCAGGACTCTCAGTCGCCGTTGTCCACTACGGTGTGTACAATATCAGTGATGGTCACCTTGTTTAGTGAGGAAGTTTCACCAGACCTTTCTTTACTAGACAGTCACTAGACAAAAAGAGTCATTTTTACTAGACAAAAACTAGACAGTCACTAGACAAAAAGTGTCATTTTTACTAGACAGTCACTAGACAAAAAGTGTCATTTTTACTAGACAGTCACTAGACAAAAAGTGTCATTTTTACTAGACAGTCACTAGACAAAAAGTGTCATTTTTACTAGACAGTCACTAGACAAAAAGAGTATTTTTTACTAGATAGTCATTAGACAAAAAGTGATTATGTTCAAGAAAAAATCACGTGTTATTTTTTGTTACTCTCTGCTGAACAGTTTACAGCATGTCAAACCCGGAACAAGCGTTAATAAAAAAACGTTGGCAATAAATTACACGTCATATTGGCTAGGGGGGACCTGAAAATATCATCAAATATCACGCGCCAAGTTCAGGACTCTCAGTCGCCGTTGTCCACTACGGTGTGTACAATATCAGTGATGGTCACCTTGTTTAGTGAGGAAGTTGAGCGTGGCATCGAGCTCCATGCTCCGGTACACGTCGGCGAGCTGCGCGGCGGCGCCCAGCGCCAAGTTCAGGACTCTCAGTCGCCGTTGTCCACTACGGTGTGTACAATATCAGTGATGGTCACCTTGTTTAGTGAGGAAGTTGAGCGTGGCATCGAGCTCCATGCTCCGGTACACGTCGGCGAGCTGCGCGGCGGCGCCCAGCGCCAAGTTCAGGACTCTCAGTCGCCGTTGTCCACTACGGTGTGTACAATATCAGTGATGGTCACCTTGTTTAGTGAGGAAGTTGAGCGTGGCATCGAGCTCCATGCTCCGGTACACGTCGGCGAGCTGCGCGGCGGCGCCCAGCGCCAAGTTCAGGACTCTCAGTCGCCGTTGTCCACTACGGTGTGTACAATATCAGTGATGGTCACCTTGTTTAGTGAGGAAGTTGAGCGTGGCATCGAGCTCCATGCTCCGGTACACGTCGGCGAGCTGCGCGGCGGCGCCCAGCGCCAAGTTCAGGACTCTCAGTCGCCGTTGTCCACTACGGTGTGTACAATATCAGTGATGGTCACCTTGTTTAGTGAGGAAGTTTCACCAGACCTTTCTTTACTAGACAGTCACTAGACAAAAAGTGTCATTTTTACTAGACAGCCACTAGACAAAAAGTGTCATTTTTACTAGACAGTCACTAGACAAAAAGTGTCTTTTTTACTAGACAGCCACTAGACAAAAAGTGTCATTTTTACTAGACAAAAACTAGACAGTCACTAGACAAAAAGTGTCATTTTTACTAGACAGTCACTAGACAAAAAGTGTCATTTTTACTAGACAGTCACTAGACAAAAAGAGTATTTTTTACTAGATAGTCATTAGACAAAAAGTGATTATGTTCAAGAAAAAATCACGTGTTATTTTTGTTACTCTCTGCTGAACAGCATTACAGCATGTAAACCCGGAACAAGCGTTAATAAAAAAACGTTGGCAATAAATTACACGTCATATTGGCTAGGGGGGGACCTGAAAATATCATCAAATATCACGCGCCAAGTTCAGGACTCTCAGTCGCCGTTGTCCACTACGGTGTGTACAATATCAGTGATGGTCACCTTGTTTAGTGAGGAAGTTGAGCGTGGCATCGAGCTCCATGCTCCGGTACACGTCGGCGAGCTGCGCGGCGGCGCCCAGCGCCAAGTTCAGGACTCTCAGTCGCCGTTGTCCACTACGGTGTGTACAATATCAGTGATGGTCACCTTGTTTAGTGAGGAAGTTGAGCGTGGCATCGAGCTCCATGCTCCGGTACACGTCGGCGAGCTGCGCGGCGGCGCCCAGCGCCAAGTTCAGGACTCTCAGTCGCCGTTGTCCACTACGGTGTGTACAATATCAGTGATGGTCACCTTGTTTAGTGAGGAAGTTGAGCGTGGCATCGAGCTCCATGCTCCGGTACACGTCGGCGAGCTGCGCGGCGGCGCCCAGCGCCAAGTTCAGGACTCTCAGTCGCCGTTGTCCACTACGGTGTGTACAATATCAGTGATGGTCACCTTGTTTAGTGAGGAAGTTGAGCGTGGCATCGAGCTCCATGCTCCGGTACACGTCGGCGAGCTGCGCGGCGGCGCCCAACGCCAAGTTCAAAACCCTCAATCGCCGTTGTCCACTACGATGTGTGTATAGCAATGCCGCTTGAATGTAAACGCCATCTTCGCCGGTTAGTTTGTCGTCGTGCTTTATTTCGACGCCGATTGCTTTGTCCGCATCTGTGAAATAAATAAAATATTAATTTTTGGAATTTACACAAATCGATCTAGTTCCACGGTAAGCGCAATTAAGGCTTGTGATGTGGGTACCAGGCGACGATATATACACCGTGTTTTTTTGAATTCCGTTAAATTTAACAATTTAACAGGCTGCTTGGTACGTTAATTGGAGCTACCTGGTTGTATAGCTTTTAGTCAAATTCGAAAAAAAAAATTTTTTTTTCTTTTTCATACATAATTGAAATGGTAAGTGTGAGAGAACCTTAAGAATAACACAAAAATTAATTTCAGGTGACTGACGGCACATGTCAAAATAAGTAGCATTAGGATGTAATAAAGGTTGCAATACACTTGTTCAGTCATTAAACTTATTTTTTGAATAACTCAATAACAATAAGAGTTAAGATACTAGTTTCTTAGAGAAATTGATGTTTTTTGACCTAAATAAGCCTTCCCTTTAATTTAACGGAAATCAATAAAAACACGGTGTATAATAGATAGATACATATAAATACTTAAATACATAAATAATGCCCTCGCCAGGTTCGAACCCGGAACCTCCAGCTTCGTAGGCAGGGTCACTACCAACTACGCTACGGAGGCTGACAATCTGTGTTGACATTTTTTTTAGATAGAGAATCGGTAAAAATTATTGTTCTTTTAGAGATGTACCGACCGGTAAAGCCGACTATTCGATATTTTTTGATAGCTAGATGTCGATTAGTCGGTGACTTGTCGGCAAAAAAACGGCGATTAGTCGGAAATCATATACCTAAATTGTATTTTTAGTACAGACGGTGCCTTTTTTACGCGCAAGAAGTGGGAATACAGTGCGAGAAGTGGCTCATTTTACGTCAGGTCGAAAACTTCGGAGGGGAGAC